>JAQBSW010001896.1:0-117949 GCA_029291075.1 Eudiplozoon nipponicum | reverse complement strand
CAGGAATTTTTGTCTTTAATAAAAACAAAGCCTAAGTTAGGCAATATACACATTTGTGGCCGAGAACACGCCAATGCCGTTATTTAGAGCTGATGTTAATACAACTTAAAGTACTCACAGAAAAAGCACTAATAATGTCAGAGCAAAGTCAGGACCATGATTAAAGCAGCATTCTAGCCGCAGAAAGTAATATGAAATATTATTTATTTGTATTTTGTTATATTCGTGCAGACTCTTATAAATAATTGTCTAAGCATAATGAATTTGTATTAAGCAAAAACAATTCGTCTGATTGTTTGGAAACTAAGAAAAAATATAAGCTGTGCAAATGAACAACATAACTGCAGAGATATGGATAATTATGTCTAGGCTGGATGATACACTAATAGAATCCGCGTAAACGACCAAACCAATATTGGAGAACGGAAAAATAAGGACCGTGCCAATGTGGCAGCAGATGGACCACTGCCTGTTTTTACATCATAATCGACGAATTTTTTCCAACCTTCATCAGAATTTAGACCTAAGCTTCTACCACAAGATGTGGAAAGGTAACAGTTCTGGTGCAAAAATTTGAAGTTGTCAATTGTGCGCGTGGCTATCCAGGATTTAGTTGATCTTACAGTCGCAGTTAAATTAGAATTGTCTGTCACCTCTCCATATGCAGAATTTAAACGGTCATCGTTGGATCGCTTTCCAGCCAGACATCTGGATGTATTTACACGATTGTACACACTAAAAATACTACTGGTTGAGAGGCCTCTTGACACCATTACACGAATCAAGTGATGTTCGTACAAGCCGTCTTTGCCCGGGTTGCAAACGTATGAAGCCAAAATGTTAGTGAATTGCCCTCTACCAACGTAAACGCGAAGCAGGATTATATAAGCTCCAGGAAATTTAATTAACGCTACATCAATTGAAAAATAATTTGGCCCAACATTTAATAAAGTAGTGGCTGAGGGTTAGAAACGGTGTGCGGAATTGGTTATGGTAGAAACGGTAAGCAAACACCACAAGATTTATGCCTAGAATGTTCAAAATTAGACAGCTAAATTAATAATAATAATAATAATAATAATAATAATAATAATAATAATAAAAGTAATAATAATAAAAATAATAATAGCAATTCTTGACGAGTATTCCCCATTTGATTTAAATCCGGCGTTCAATTTACAATGTTCTCTCATTTGAGTCATTAACAATTATTTAAATCAAGATTGCGAGCTTGAAAAAACACCAATCCCATTTTATTTAACCAGTCATCGAACAACATAACAAAACGACCGCCATTCGCAACGCACTGACGCGTTTCAAACTCCTTGATCATCATTAGAATACGACGGCAAACTGACTAGCAAAGTTCAAACCGCATTGCATAAATATGGAAAGCAAAATTAGATATGCTGCTCTCACATCTAGTGGTCATGCATACATTGTATGCGACTGGAAATGTCGGCTGCACAATTTCCATGCCGTCGCGTAAATTAGCTGTTTGAAGCTTTCGCCACACACATATATATAGACAATACAATTAAAAAATAATTGATTGCGCGGGTGGTGATAACAATTCTTTAAATCCCCAGTGTCAAGCGATTCAAATTCATCGTTAATTACACCACCAGGATTATAAATATTGTAAAATTCGGCCCTCATACAAAAATTTAACGATTTATGTTTAAAATATTAATATTTTATCCTAGTGATAATACGTATGTACTCAGGTCATTAATTCCAAATTATATATAAATTATAGAGAAAGCAATTGGAAAGATGGTTTTAATGTCATCAGCAAATTTGCATAGTTGGCCTTAAACGAACACATTCTGCAATATTTCGAATATAAATTTAAATGGATTGAAGCGTCTTTAGCACTCTCATTCTTCATCGAAGAAAAACGGAAATCTATAAACTGGAGATGGAACACCAGTGAACATAAATTGTCCTCAAATAGTGCCCAATAAAATTTAAGCGACAGGAATTTCAACAGGAAACTCATAATCAATTCACGATCAAATATTTTTAGCATATAATTCAAAATTGCCATAGGTTATTCAATAACACAACAAATAATTGGGCCAAAAATTTAAAAAATCAAGACTAGGGTTTGTGTACCTGCTAGAGAAGGTGTTCTTATTTAATTGTAGAACTTAATTATGATGAAAATTAACTCATGAAATATTGCTATGTATTCAATTGAATGATGTCATGATTATCGCGAAATTTGATAATTGATAACGATGAAAACCAGCGTGTTTCGATTTGCAGGAGTAACAGGTGTTCAGAAATAATTTTAATTCTCAATTCTGGTGAACTATAGCATACATTGAAATCCTTTCTGTTTGTACCATGTACCTTTTAGCAAACTTAGAATTGATATCAGGTACTGACACTTTGCATATAGTGTGGTTAACCTCTGCAGGCTTGCCATATATTTTATTATATTCCAATCAATGTTGCGATCTTGATATAAATACCTGACCTATTATGTACCGACATTTTTCAGTATAGACCAAAAATTCTATAGCGCAGAGAAGGCGATTCATCCAGTAAACCGATTTTGTCCATATTGGGAACACATCATGTACTGGCCATGGAAATTTCTGGCACGTACGTGATAAGTTCTCGATAAGGACGAAATCGGTATACATTCAAATTCAGGGGGCTTTCAAGTGTTATTTTGAATAAAGTTTGCGATCTTGATATACGAAATAATGCCATGGTGTGCAACCTGTTGCATAACACAAATAAACTACCGTCTATCAGCCAGGCTGTTTTTGGCAAAACACTTAATACTTGGCTAAATAAATAAGAGGTTCACAAATGTCAACAAAAGAAATTGGTGATGATTTTATTGTGATTCTATGCGCGTTTCGCAGCATATATTTATTCCGCTTACTGTTTGGTCTTGTATTATATGTTTAATTCAAAAGTACCTTATTCTCTTTCACGAAATTGTCTGTATAAAGCACTAGATGATATAGTGGAGTTGAATTGTTACGAAAAGATGAAGTGTTCTTTTCAAAATATCTCTTAAATACATACTTTATAATTACTGAATACATCCTCACATGATATATATTTCAATTAAAATTTCATTTATATATATATATATATATATATAAATATATATATATACATATATATATATATATATATATATATATATATATATAGACGTATGACTGTGTGGTTACGAGTATTTGTACGTGTAATTGATATAATAGGGATATTTGCTGGATAATTTTGGAATAAAATGGGTCAAATTGGTAAGGAAAAATATCTAGTGAATAATCTGTATTCTCCAGATTATTTAATGCTTAGTCTTTATTAGAAGCGTGTCTAGACACACACAAATACACATTATTGTTATCACTGCCCGCGTCAGCAAATTTTGTTAAGATGTTTTGGATAATGCGTACCCTTTAAATTTTTTATTTAAAGGATATTTTGTATTTGTTTTCATTTTTGTCTGCTGAAGAACTCAATAAGACACACATTGTCCTTAAACAGGCATTTCGAGAATGTTCAACATAAGAAGGGCGAACGTAGATAACGGAGATATTGGCGTGTACGCGCAAGTGGTTTCGATTGGATGCAATCACATTTAGCAAAGTTTCTATCCTCCGGCCATACACCGTTTGTCGCACCTAAGATTACTTCTTTACCTGAACAACGAAAAGCACAGAAACAACAAGAAAATGAAATGAAAAACCAAAGTGATGAGCAACGACAACAAAATGCTCATATAATACAAAACCAAAGAGAACAAGAACAGCAACAGTATCAAAATCAAGAACATCAAGAGAACCAGATAATAACAAACCAAGAACGTCGTCAATGGGCTGATCTGGAGCACATTGAATCAGAAACAACATCCTCGCCGCCTGGGCAGGTAAATAATTTTCCATATGACCTTTAGATTTGAAATCCGATTTTCTGTAAAATATTTTGTGTTGAAAATTAGTGATCAACGGGGAATGCCCGGGAACACAGGAGTATTGAGTCAGCTAACTGTTGTTGTCGGTAAAAGTTAATTAAGTCAAACCCATTGCATCTTTTGGTGCACTGCCCTCAGTATACAAATTAATTATCCTTCTCACTAGATTATAGAATTGTTAGGCAAATAGAAGCAATCTGAATCTCCTATAACTTATTTTCTCACTTGGCTATCATTTTGTCACTGAGGAATACTATTTTGTGTATCAGCAATAGATTTCTTTCTCGCAATTATACATATTGTACCTAAAAATGCATTTGTAATTGTGCGAGATTTTTCTGAAGAGGCCCAATTTATTCATCCGAATTTACAGTATAAAAAATAAAGATATCTGATGGTATGCATTTCCTTAAACTATTACACAGGATATAAACTAAAACACAAATTTTCGTTCTTACTGCCTAAGTTTAGTTAAATTTTCTTAACGAACAACAGCTTTGCATATAGAATAATAAGTTAAAAATAATTCCGATTGTGTACTTACGTTGTCTGCTTATGCAGAATGTACGACTTGTCCTATGTGCTGTGCACAGTTAAAGATCTTTTAAGCGGAAATGCAATTATAATTTATGAATACATTTTTATTACTGTGTTTTAGATGCATGTACCTTATGCGTTTTACAATTACCCTCACGACAACGAATTCATGGTTCGGATGAAATATGATAATACTTTCGATCCGATTGACTATTCACAACTCAATTTTTACAACCAAATAGAGCAAGCACAATAATCTGAGTTTTGTGTTGCTTTTGACTGGATAAATAACGATAGTGTGCCTACCTCAACTGATTTTGTGAGAGGTAACTGAAGAGAGGAGCAAAATAGTTATCATTTACTGGGCCCGGACACTTGATCAAGACATGTACGGGCAAGTTGCTAGTATCGACTCGCTTTCCATTCAGGTACCGGTAGCTTCCTATAGTCATTCAGATGTCAATGAGTGCTTAGATGTATACGCGGTCACTGATGTGCAACACAACGACAACACATATTCTATCTCCTTTAGCCCCTCCTGGCTTTCAATTTATTCTTTTATTTGAACTATGTCTCTTTGCAAGAATGAGATTTCTAACGTTTTTCCAGCAGTTATGTCGAGAGAGAAAAGCAAGAACTTTGAAGAAATTAGAAAATAAAATATATTCTTTTATTCATTTTCGTACAATGTAAGTTTGCCGAAGTAAAACGGTTGGTTTCATAAACTTCTAATGAATATTGTTATATCGTTGACTTATTACCGTATATTATATTTGTAAATATATATATTTCTTTCAAATATATAATTTTATTTGTATTTATATAAAAATTGCAATCTTGTTTTTTTGTTGGATTCTCCGATTTAAAGTTAATAATTTCAAAATGGTGATTTTATTAATTAACTTATACAGATGTAAAGCAAGCCGAACGACAGTTATTAATGTTATTGTATAAATGGTAAGTTGACGATAATAACATAAAGTACACGGCATGCAAGACAACAAATCTAAGATGCTTTAAAGTCTTATAATAAAATTTCGTTTTAATCCTCGTTACTAATTTCGACTCAAGCTCATTAACTTTATATAAATAATTATGTCCATACGCATACTCGGTGTATGTGTCATTGCATAACTTATAAACTACTACCACACAGTGATACAACAGAACAATAAACTGATGCTTTACCGCCCTATTACTATGAAATTAAAAGCTATTTATGGTCTTTGAATGAAAACTTGGCCGCACATTCCTAATGATTTTGTTCTTCATTAATCATTGATATTAGATTTAATTGTCTAATTACCTTGGTATTTTCTAAAAGACGCTCAAAGTTCTCTCGATTGGGCCTCTTATTCAGTAGATTGGTAAAACAGTACATAATCATTTAGATCATTGATGCATGTTTATAAAAAATAACCGTATTATTTGATCATTTTTCATTCAACATAAACATTATACATATAAATAATAACATTAAATAAATATATGGAATAATAATTTCCTATTGAAATTTCAGAATGGAACACATAAGGAGTAAAATCAAAATTAGAATTATTTATCTGTCTACAGGTTTAATAACCGTCACAAATACTCTTGAATATATTTAGAATTTACATACTTATATAGCTGGATGGCTATTGTTGTAATATGAAAATTCAATATTTTTGAAGATATTCTAATAATAATAAATTTATAAATCTATTTGGCCTTTTAGCGTTATGATCTTTATTAGTACAAAATAAATTCAAATTTTTCAAAGAGCCATATAACTAGTTCTAAATATTACTAAACAACAATCACTATTTATTGATGTTTTGGAGTAATAGCTATTCAGAATTCGTTTAAAATCTCAATTGAGATGAAACTTTGTCCATCATAGAAAAGTTTGTGTGGTAGCAAAATGGATATGCTCGATATTAGGAAACCATAATCTTGGTAGCTTATAAAATCTTATAATTTAGGAATTATTTGTGCTGGTATCCATTACAGGCTTGCTTTATATATAATATATAGTGAGGTGGCTTTGTAGACGCATTGCCGTAGATCTGGGTTGAAGTTAACTCTATTAATATTTGCATATACTTTAATAAACGAGATTATATTTTCCAATTTGTCTACGTTCCTCACTCAAAAATATAGTTGTTATGGGGGGTAAAACACGCTCACATTGAATAGTCACCATTAAACTTTAAACGTATGTGTACATTAGATTATACCTCAGGTGACACACAAATTTTACTTGATCACAGATGCTCATGGATGGTCGAAACGTATTATTACTTGTGACTAATAGCTCTTTTGTTATGCTAATCGACGGATTATAAAATAAAATAGGATTGGTGTTTATTCAAGCTCGCAAACCTGTCTGAATCACAGAAGTGCTAACATTGTAAGATTTACAAATACACAATCACTACTTGTCCGATTCTCGGAAATGAAACATTAGTCAACTTTAGCGTTTAATAGACTGTGCATGACATTGATGATGTTGATGATAATTATGATGATGATGATGATAATGAAGTTGATTTGTTAGAATTCCATTAGTAATGTCTGTGGACCTATCATAAGCAGCAGTTTAATTTTTACTCGTCGCCTAACCTAGCGAAACCAGTGTCAGTAATTTGTACTGTTGAATTTCGATCTTCACTATATATCTCCAAAGCTCGGTTATTCACTGTCGAAAGCGGATCATCGATAATGGACAATCCAAGACTCCAAAATTAATTCTCTTGGACGTTAATAATTGTAATGCACCTTGAGCTAAAACTATATTTGTAATTAGATTGCACAATCATTGACTGATCGAGTAAAGACAACATTAATATATATGAATAAACAAATTTCCACTAATCGCCTAAAATTGTAAAAAATCAGGAGAACAATTGCATTATTTCGTTCGAAAATTATGATTCCTCGTTCTAACACAGAAGTAATGGTTTTATTTCCAGCAGTTTGTAATGCGCTTAAAAGATCCTGAAATATAAGCTGGGTATTTAAAAAAAGGATTGGTAACGAATTTATAAATATTGAAATATTTGATATACTATTGCAATTTTGTCACAATAATAAGGAATGTATTTAGAACAATTTCATTTAATGTTATTCAGTTACGCAAAAATTATTTCTGCCAGTTATTAGCAGATTGATATAAACCTAGTCTACCAAATTTATACTAATATTAGTCAAACGTTGACTCGTTAAGCAACAGCAAATTGCCGTCATTTCAGCGCTCTGACACGTTTCGACCGCTTTAATTCATCCTCAAAGATTTCTATTTGGAATCAACCATCATGTGTGTCAAATCTTCTATAATATAATGTAGGTCATTTATTTCTCTCCGGTTCCCATAAAATTTATTCGATGGATCAACATATGCTGCAAGTGACACATTTATGTACGTTAATAAGTTTCGTGGTCCTTTTTGTAGAAGTGATGAAAAGAACAGTTTTAATTAATATTTCATACTTTGAATGAACAATCATCCCTTTTTAATCAGTGGCAAGGAATAAAAATAAAACCGGCATTCATATGTGCCGATTTCCTTAAACTTCTATGGTGATTATCTGAAAAGGACGAAATTTGAACAACGAGGATTAAAACTCATTGCAATTTTGAAAAGGATCGCAAACCCAAAAGCGTTCCGTTATTCAGTGTATACGTAGGCTGCACAATTTCGACTCTGGTCGTAAAATTATCAAATTAACTGTTTTTCTGTAGTAAATAGACGACATGAGTCACACAGTATTTCTCTTGAGAATTTTCCCAATCATTTTTACGTTGACTGGACATCATTTTTAAAGAGAAACTTGGATTCAAAGGACAAAGGGAATGCACATAAGTCAGGCTGAAATAAAGCAGGGTTTGGGAACTACCACTATTGGGGAAGCAAAATTGGAATTTGACCTTCTACAAATCCCCTCTTCGCGCAATTGATGAAATTCTGACACAGCTACTTGTTGCTTGTGTTGTGCCAATGGTTGAGCCTTTGGTGAACAAGGTAACGGAGCTACCAATTCTATCTGGTGTTCTACTCCTATTTTCAAACCTATTCTTTTGGCACTAAAAGGTTGAAACACTGCTAGGTGCTTCTCGATTATATCAGCAAAGTCATGTGCGACTGTTGGACGAGGTAAGAGGACTGTTCTAACTGCCGACACGTTAGACTCATTATTTATTGATGTCCCTACGCCTTCTGTGATAGTCCTAGCCTTGGGGTCTAATGCCAGCTTGAAATGTGTCAAGAAATCCATGCCAATGATATGGTCCTTGACATCGGCTACTAGAAAATTCCATAGGAAAGAAGATTTCTGGCCTAATGTTACCGACATTTCTTTCATCCCTTTTACTTCAATTGGACTACCATTCGCGGCCCATAGTTGATAATCAAATGTGGGGCAATCTGCTTCCACCACGTCTGACCTAACTATGCTTACCTCCGCACCCGTGTCTATGAGAAATTCTAATCCAGATAATTCATCCTTAATAATGAACTTGTTGCTGGACACTCCGGCAATGTTTTCAAGATCCCCGCTTAGTGAGAATCGGACTCTTTTGCCTTTTATCTGGGTGCTATTTATACTAGTCGCCTCTTTTGCTTTGAGTATGCCTTTTAAAGGCATATCTGGGAGCCTTTGCAATGGAACCCCCCCTACGGCTCCTACTAGTGGGGGTTTTTCCCTTTTCCCGGTGACGGATTTCTCTCAACCGGTTTTGTGCTTCCTTTCCATTTGGGTCCACCTAATCGCGGGTAATTATAATTTTCATCTTGGCACTTCGCACTGCGTCCATATTCGCCCTGTGCCTTACCCCATCCGCGTGGCCCTTCGAAGCGTTGACGCGAGTAACTCCTTCGGCGTCTAATATACTGGACCTGACTCTGAAGTTGTGCGACATCACTACGCAAGCTAGCAACTTCCCTACATAAGAAACGCAAACTTTCTTGTGTGGTCAGGTGGTTTTCGGTATCTGCCCTGACTGGCTGCATCGTTACAGAATCTGCCATTACAGCATGTACTTGTGGTTCTTGCTGTTTATACACGCCGTCTAACCCTCTGAGTTTTGTCGGCCAATCTATGTTCATTGTGTCAAACACTTCCATTGTTGTTCTGAGCCTAACTGGTAACTCAGCTGTAAAAATGGAGTTGACTACATCACTAGATATATTCAACCTGGAAGCTTTCGTGCAAAGGCGTTCATAAAATTCGGACGGTAACTGACGTCCCATTTTTTCTAAGCGTAATAATTCGCACATTTGCGCTGTTCTTCCAGGCTGATATCTCTGTTGAATTTCTGCCATTAATAACTCAAATGCGTTGTACGGCTTTTCTTTCACAGTTCTGTCTCTGAAATTTTCCAAAGCATTTCGGAAATTCTCAGGCAATGCCATCCATGCTGCAACAAATTTCTCCATAGGGTTCACAATACAATAAGCCTCAAATATCATTTGGGCATCTCCTACCCAACTTGCATGTTTCTCTGACTTATACTGTGGTAGACTAAATATTCTTGGACTGGCGCGGTCGCCAAATTTTGTTGAGGCCCCAAACCTATTGGTATTTGTAAGCCCCATAGATGCCAGTTCGCTAGAAGTCCTAACATTCACAGTAGAGTCTGTTTTGCCTACATTGTTATCTGTGTCAATAAGATTTAAATCCATTAGGTCCTGCCCTAAATGAAATACATCTTCTAATTTAATATCGGCATTCATGATCAAGAATTATGGTACTCAAATTGACAATTATTTTATCCGTTTGGAAGGTGAAAGTTGGAAAGCTATATCTTCAGCAATAATCTGCTTTGATGTGTACGTGACCCACAATAATAAATAAATTACCTGTTCCAAGACTCCTCCTCAGTGTTTTATTATATCAGAACACAAGGCAAGTGTCGAAAGATGTTTATTGGATAATGTTGTAATCGTTTATTACGGAGAGAAATGTTAAAAATGCAGCAAACGAAAATCTACAACCAGCTCGGAAGCACGATACTCAAAAACTGAAAATAGCGCACAATTATAAAAATCAAGTCTTTAAACAAAGAATGTTCTGGAAAATAAAAAGAAAAAATTCTTTTTAAATAAAGTTGTTACAATCAGCTATGGTGGTTTAAATTTATCATTCAAGGTCATTTTATAAAAGGCGGAGGATTCAACATCCTCTACATATATATATATATATATATATATATATATATATATATATATATATATATATATATATATATATATATATATATATATATATTATATATACGTGTTTATATGCGCAATAATCAAGTATAATTTGTTATTTATTCATACACTTCTCTCTTCCTGTCTATCCTACGTTCACATTTAATTTTCCTATAACGCGCCTTAACAGATCCATAAATAGCTGACTTAATCTTGTTTACTTTATGCGATATGACTAAATTATAACATTTTTAATATACTTTATTTGTTATTCATTGTACTATTTTAGAATAGATAGTGATTGAAATCGATTCCGAGATTTCTGTAGTTTTATTCCACCACTTGACACAAGCTAATTTTTATCATTTATTTTTAAATTTCGCTTTGAACAGAACGTCAAATTGTTTTTTATCTGGATTTAGATTATGCCATATAGTATTATTATGACATCCCGTTTTCAATTTTATCTTAATTGAAAGTTAAAAGGAACTTAAATTTTCAACTTCATAATGTGATTAAATATGTTTAATGTATTTATATTTATCAGTTTGATACCAATGAAAAATTGATTAAGTTTTGATTTTAGGTTACACTACCTTACTATTTGTTCTATTGTTGAGGCCCCTAACCTATTCGTGTCTGTAAGCCCTATAGATGCCAGATCGCTGGAAGTCCTAAAGTTCACAGTAGAGTCTTATATGCTTATATTATTGCTTGTGTCATTTAAATTCAAGTCCGCTATGTCCTGTACTAACTTGCATGTGTCCTCATACTTAATATCGGTATTCATGATCAAATGTTTTAATAATTAAATTGACACTTACTTATGGCAAGTGGAAGGTGAGAGTTGGAAAGCTACAGTCCCAGCAATATTCTGTTTTGATGTGTACGTGACCCACAAATAAAACAATTATACCTGTACCAAGGCCCCTCCTCGGTGTTATATTATATCAGAACACAAGGCAAGTATTGGAAGATTATATTGTAAAATGTTGTAATCGTTTATAATGGAAAGAAATGTTAAAATGCAGCAGACCAAAATTTTAGAACCAGACAGGAAGCGAGATACTCAAAAACTGAAAATAGCGCACAATTTTAAAAATCAAGTATTTAAACAAAGAATGTTCTGGAAAATAAAAAGAAAAAATTCTTTTTAAATAAAGTTGTTACAATCAGCTATGGTGGTTTAAATTTATCATTCAAGGTCATTTTATATAAGGCGGAGGATTCAACATCCTCCACATACACAACCTTCTCAAAAAAAACGTTTAGTAATAGACGTAATCATAGTTCTTCGGCTGACGATGCATTCTTCCAGAACGAGTTGTGCATACTGGCGTCCCTGACGTCGTCATCTCGACCGGTATAACATTCGCTGGTTCTTCAAAATCATCTGGTATCGACAAATAGTTTTCATGCTGTGATTCAGTAGAATAAGATTTTGCTATGTTAGACAACGGTTCTTCAGAGTACTGAATTTCATTATGTGCCTGCATGATGGGATTGCACACCTCAGATTCGCCCATGGAACGGTCATTCGACGCATCTTTTAATTCGGTCACACCGTCAATCCAGATAAACTGGGGAATACAGCGATCCAACGTAACACAATCCTCAATGCCATTTATTTCTATGATGACATTCTTGTCAGTCATCCTCTTGACCTTGTATGGTCCTTTGTAAAATGGTGTTAGGCAGTTCTTCCTATTCTCATTAGTTATATATACATGCGAAGCCGATTTTAAATCGGAGGACACATAGCATTTAGTTTTAGCTTTTCTAGTCTTGGTTGGGGCCAAACGACACATCTTGTCTCTAAGTGCTCCTACAAACCAATTTACATAACTAGAAGCCCAATCAAGACTACTTGGAGTTTCTATTAGAAGATCTCCAGGCAACCTTAATGGTTCTCCATAAACCAATTCTGCTTTGGAAGTTCCTAATTGTGCCCTATATCTGTTGCGCATGGCGAGCAGTACTATAGGAAGATCGTGTATCCAGCTTGTTCCACTAGTACACATTAATGCAGCTTTCAGTTCACGATGTAGCCTTTCTACAATCCTATTTGCTCGTGGGTTATACGCGCTAGTATGTATTATAGTGGTTCTCATGATGTTGAGGGATCTTACGAAACGCTCTGACATAAATTGACTACCGCGATCACTAGTGACCTTTTCCGGAACACCATAACGCGATATCCAATTATGTATAAACGCGAACAAAACTTCTTGCGCTGTCATGTCTTTTAAAATCGCTACTTCAAATTGACGACTAAATCTATCTACCATAGACAGCAAGTATTTATTTCCGTTTCCTTCAGGAATCTCAACAATGTCTATGTGTACGTGTCTGAACCGTCCATTTGGTATTCCAATGTTCTTTATCTCGGTTCTGGTATGTCTCCACACCTTACACGTTTGACACTTGGCACAGGCTCTTACCCATACCCGTATGTCTTTAGACATGTGCGGCCATACGTATCTGTCGTTGATCAATCGAATGGTGGCTTTAATGGATGGATGACCCATGTCATGCAACACTTGGATAATCTTGGCCCGTAACTCCAATGGCACATATGGTCGTTGTTGACTTCTAGATGTTTCGCATAACAACCACTTGCCCCTTATGAGCTTACGAACATATGCTGGTCTTTTAGATAATACTAATGTAAAGGGATCCGATCCTTGCGCTTCCTCGATTTGACTAACGAAATCGTTCATTGATTCATCTAATTTTTTTAATGGACCTTGAAATATCAGCTCGACATCAGCTTCATTCGGTCGGCTAAGTGCATCGGCCACCACATTCTCCTTACCAGCAATATGAGACACAGTGAAATCGAACTCTGCTAACCGTGTTATTTGGGAATTTACTCTACGAGAGTAATTAAGCCTAGCTGTCTTACCAAGTATGCTAATCAATGGCTTATGATCGGTCAATAACTTAAACTTGTGACCATCTAAGTAATGCTCGAAGTTTATCACTGCTGCATACACTGCTAGAAGCTCTTTGCTAAACGTATCATAACGTTTTTCTCGATCATTAAGCTTACGGCTATAAAACCCAATCGATCTTACTACGTCCTGATCTCTTTGCTGTAGCACTACCCCTAATGCAACATCTGAGGCATCTGTGATTAGTTCGAAAGGTTTTTCCCAATCTAGAGGTACTAATGTGGTTACGTCACTTAACATGTCCTTGGCCTCTTGGAAATTTTCTCGGCCTTCTTGACTCAAGTTTATAGGCCAAGACTTTTTGATCGTGCGCTTTTCACGAGTGAGATGACTTGTTAACGATCCAAGAATTCCGGCTAGACCTGGAATGAATCGACGATAATAGCTGATCATACCCAAGAACCTTCGCAACTGGCGTACGGTTCTGGGCTCCATTACGTCCTTAATAGCTTGGACCTTATCTTCCAAAGGTTTAATTCCGTCTTTGGAAAGAATATGCCCAAGGTATTTAACTGAAGAGCAACCTTTATTACTCTTATTAGGTTTGATCACTAATCCATATTGTTCCAGCCTGGTCAAAACATTTTCCAAATGCGTACGATGTTCATTTCGGGAGCGACTACAAATAATTATGTCGTCTATATATACTCTCGCAAATGGACGATTCTGAAGGATTTCTTCAGCCAAACGCTAAAATGTCTGACTGGCATTTTTCGAACCAAAAGACATTCGAAGAAATTCATGCGATCCCCCTCCTGGAAATCTGACTGCGGTGAGTGGTATCGAACTTTCTTCCATTGGTACCTGATAGTACGCTTTCTGGAGATCTAAAGTTGAATAAACCTCATATCCCATTATATCTCGGAGCAAAGTACTCTGGTTAGGGAGAGGATAAGAATCACCCTTCGTCACTGAGTTTAATAGACGATAATTCCCACAAACCCTCCATTGACCCGGTTCAGGTTTGGGAACTACCACTATTGGGGAAGCAAAATTGGAATTTGATCTTCTACAAATCCCTCTTCGCGCAATTGGTGAAATTCTGACAAGCAACTTGTTGCTTGTGTTGTGCTAATGTTTGAGCCTTTGGTGAACAAGGCACCGGAGCCACCAATTCTATTTGGTGTTCTACTCCTGTCTTCAGACCTATCATTTTGGCACTGAAAGGTTGAAACACTGCTAGGTGCTTCTTGATTATATAGGCAATGTCATGTGCGACTGTTGGACGAGGTAAGAGGACTGTTCTAACTGCCGACACGTTAGACTCAGTAGGTGTTGATGTCCCTACGCCTTCTGCGATAGTCCTAGCTATGGGGTCTAATGTCAGCTTAAAATGGGTCAAGAAATCCATGCCAATGATATGGTCCTTGACATCGGCTACTAGAAAATTCCATCGGAAGGAAGATTTCTGGCCTAATGTTACCGACATTTCTTACATCCCTTTTACTTCTATCGAACTACCGTTAGCGGCCCATAGTTGATAATCAAATGTGGGGCAATCTGCTTCCACCACGTCTGACCTAACTATGCTTACATCAGCACCCGTGTCTATGAGAAATTCTAATCCAGATAATTCATCCTTAATAATGAACTTGTTGCTGGACAATCCGGCAATGTTTTCAAGATCCCTGCTTAGTGAGAATCGGACTCTCTTGCCTTTTATCTCGGTGCTATTTGTACTAGTCGCCTCTTTTGCTTTAAGTATGCCTTTTAAAGGCATATCTGGTAGCCTTTGCAATGGAACCCCCCCTACGGCTCCTACTAGCGGGGGTTCTTCCCTTTTCCCGGTGACCGATTCCTCTCAACCGGTTTTGTGCTTCCTTTCCATGTGGGTCCACCTAATCACGGGTAAATAAAATTTTCGCCTTGGCACTTCGCACTGCGTCCGTATTTGCAATGTGCCTTACACCATCCGCGTGGCCCTTCGAAGCGTTGACGCGAGTGACTCCCTCGACGTCTAGTGTACCTATCCTGACTCTGAAGTTGTGCAATATCACTACGTAAGCTAGCAACTTCTCTACATAAGAAACGCAAGGTTTCTTGTATAGTCAGGTTATTTTCGGTATCTGCCCTGACTGGCTGCATCGTTACAGAATCTGCCATTACAGCATGTACTTGTGGTTCTTGCTGTTTATACACACCGTCTAACCCTCTGAGTTTTGTTGGCCAATCTATGTTCATTGTGTCAAATACTTCCATTGTTGTTCTGAGCCTAATTGGTAGCTCAGCTGTAAAAATGGAGTTGACTACATCTCTAGATATATTCAACCTGGAAGCTTTTGTGCAAAGGCGTTCGTAAAATTCGGACGGTAGTTGACGCCCCATTTTTTCTAGGCGTAATAATTCGCACATTTGCGCGGATCTTCCAGGCTGATATCTCTGTTGAATTTCTGCCATTAATAACTCAAATGCATTATATGGCTTTTCTCCTACAGTTCTGTCTCTGACATTTTCCAAAGCATTTCGGAAATTTTCAGGCAATTCCATCCATGCTGCAACAAATTTCTCCATAGGGTTCACGATATTATAAGCATTAAATATCATTTGGGCATCTCCCACCCAACTTGAATGTTTTTCTGACTTATACTGTGGTAGACTTAATATTCTTGGACTGGCGCGGTCGCCAAATTTTGTTGAGGCCCATAACCTATTCGTGTCTGTAAGCCCCATAGATGCCAGATCGCTGAAAGTCCTAAAGTTCACAGTAGAGTCTGATATGCTTATATTATTGCTTGTGTCATTTAAATTCAAGTCCGCTATGTCCTGCACTAACTTGCATGTGTCCTCATACTTAATATCGGTATTCATGATCAAATGTTATAATAATTAAATTGACACTTACTTATGGCAGTTGTGAGGTGAGAGTTGGAAAGCTACAGTCCCAGCAATATTCTGTTTTGATGTGTACGTGACCCACAAATAAAACAATTATACCTGTTCCAAGGCTCCTCCTCAGTGTTATATTATATCAGAACACAAGGCAAGTGATTGGAAGATTATATTGTAAAATGTTGTAATCGTTTATAATGGAAAGAAATGTTAAAATGCAGCAGACCAAAATTTTAGAACCAGACAGGAAGCGAGATACTCAAAAACTGAAAATAGCGCACAATTTTAAAAATCAAGTATTTAAACAAAGAATGTTCTGCAAAATAAAAAGGAAAAATTCTTTTTAAATAAAGTTGTTACAATCAGCTATGGTGGTTTAAATTTATCATTCAAGGTCATTTTATATAAGGCGGAGGATTCAACATCCTCTACACAATTGGGCTTATTTGTGCTAAATTATTTGAAATGGTAGTTGAGATGTGATACAATGTTATTGTCAGAGCAACGAAGTCTCTTAATTTCATTGACGTCAGAATTCAACTGAATATCGAATCTGACGCATTTAAAAAAAAAGGATGGTAACGACATTCTTTTATTGCAATCAATAGTAAACCCATAATCATATAAAGTGCAGTATTACTTAGCAAATAAAATTTACAAAATATACCATTTAGCATCGTTAAGTGAGGCGCTACGTTTGATTTTATAGCATATTTGAGTACTACTCAAATATAATGAAGTCTTCAAATTGAGCAGCGGAACAAACGCAATGGACACTTTGCATTGCATGCCTAAGCCCAACGCATGGCACAGAAGCAAACTTTTGATCTTGCCCTAAATATGTAAGACAGACTTTGTCATTGTTAAAGCAGAATAAGCAAAGTTATACGTGTTGTCTCAAATGATCTGTACCACATTGCTTCTGCCCTCATGAAATCTACGAGTACTTTTATAAAATTTTATTAGTCATATCCCGACTCTGACTTTTTATTCCAGAAAGTTGTACTCTGCAGTAGTCCTCATCTACTGATCCTCTCCCATGAAACATACAGGATGTACGACATTCCTCTACTTTTTGACGCATCCACTAACACACACTAGGGAATAAATCTTTGTTGCCAGCAATTCATACACAGCTTCCTCGGCTCTGGTTCTTATAAACCTCACGACATTTGGATGAATACATCTTGATTGGCTCATAAGATTTAGTCTCACTATTTTCTATAACATCAAATGAAAACTTATTTGATAGGTATAATAATTTATTACGGAAGATCGAGGATCCACAGAAATGAAAAGAACGTCCAGCCTAATAAGTATTGTTAATATTTTAAATATTGTTAGATGGAAAGTATTAATATGAATAATTAATTATATTTCATGTGCAAAAATAAAAGAAATTTTACCAGGTACAGGAACCGCTTATTTCTAATATTCTTCTCAATTATCTAAAAATGAACATCTCTTTATATATAAATTAAAAGGCAAAAACGAGAGAAACATGCGAACATGGGGAGAGTGTGAAATAAATGAACACACAATCAGTTGCGGACATCACTTCAGGTTCATGCTCAATGCCTAAACATGCTTCTTCTAGTTTCATAAATCCGGCTATATTTAGTGTATCCATAAGGATTTGTATGTGGCTAACTCCCTTTCGTTATTGCATTTAGTTATTATTTTAAATGCTAAATTTGGTGACCATACGTGTGAGGTTTTAACAATGTGTTATGCAATTACAAATTTATATTCACAACTTGATTTGAAACACGCTTTTAAGTTGCAATGTTCTATCATTCGGGAAATTAATCGTCTGGTCGATCGGCTTACATACGTTGATCGGTAACTATCGCATGCATATTGGAAAATATATTTCAAGATGGCTTTTTCTCTTTTATTTCATCCCTCTTCAATGGAATGTTTTTGTAGATTGTTTTCTTTTCTGTCCGTAATACATATGTTTCTGTTTAATGCCCTTTTTAATAATTGATTCAATTTATTGTTTAAGATAGCTATTTGATCGTTAATTGCTTTATTATATTCGTTTTCTTTTGAATCTTGACTAACCAACCTGTCAATTCTTAAAAATCAGCCACGAACTGTATATGATTTATATTGAAACAGCACAAAACCTCTGCAGTGCAAATACTGTGCAGACCAGGTTAGTTTATATTAAACTGTTTTACCAAATTTACCATTAGTTTCTGCCTTTCATAGTACATCCAAGAAAAGCAGACGGTCGTCTATTTCGTGCTCTGGCATGAAACCCATATTCTTATGTGCTTTGTTGAAACTTTGAAGCAGCATTCGTGATTGCAACCTGTTCTTAAGGATAAGGAAAATATCATCCGACTATCGTATATAGTGAGCACACTTACTTATGTCACTCCTAACTGATTTGTTCTCCAGATGTTCTAGAAAAATCACAGCCAACACTGGAGATAAGGGGCTTCGCATGGTCACATCGTATGTCTTTTTATTTCCTTCTATTTAAAACGAAACCGTACGTCTATCATGCTTAATAAGATAAAGTGTGACATGGAGCCAGTGATCGTAATATATGTTGTGCCCTATCGCATGGACTATAATGTCAATGAATGCTCTAATTGGAACATTTTTAAACAACTTTTTGTGTATTTTGCAATCCATACATTGGTGATGTAGATGATCTTCGCACTGGCCTCATCTATTAAACAGGCATCGGCAAAGATCTTAATTTCATTAATTACTTTGCGCTTAACTTCGTCTATTACATCCGATTTATCATCTAGATGCGTGGTTTTTTTATTGTCATAAAACACGTTTTCCATCTTTTGCTGGTAGTCTGATTTAACCATTATAATGTAAACGGTTTTGTAGTTAACGTAAATGGGTTCTCCGAGCTAGTCGTCTATATTGTGCGATATTGCCGTCGTACCTAATATCTGGTGGCTGTTATTACGATCAGCATTCATAATTAATCCATGGCCATTTCCAGAAGGATGATGTGAGAAGGCACCAGCATCAAGTAATTGTTTTACTAAGCAAAATGTTATAAAGCAAAGTTAATGATCGTATAAAAGTAGTCACAATAAGCACAACATATAATTCCATGTTTTGCATTGTAACAATAATCCACTCTACGCTAGGTTTTGAGAGGTAACATAATAGTCCACTGTATGCTAGGTTTTGAGTTATCAATATTGTCAACACAAGTTACCATCTCGGTATAAGATTAATCACAAAAAACACAATAAATAAATCCAAGTTTTGCGTTGTTACAATAAACACTGTGTGCTAGGTTTTGTGTCTTGTATCACATAAATCTACTGAACTGTAGGGTTTCGGATAAATGATTGACAAATACACAAAATATAATTCAGGAGACTATTAATTGGACTGTTAAAGTTTATTTCAAAATGGTTAAGGCACACAAAACATATAAATCCTGGCTATGGAAGTTAAGTCGCATAAATCCATTGCATGTTACCTGCGTATTTCGCGCAGGTGTCTCTTATTATTAAACAAAACCCTATTAATTACAATTAAGTTTGCAGTTCAAGAAATCTCAATTAAAACTGCTTGAAACTAACAGAGATAGTCGCTAAAACCACAGTTAAGAGAAATATTGTCTAAAACCAGAATTAGACTGTTTTTCACATTTAAAGAGAATAATATTTGTCAAAAATGAACTTAACTTAAATAATTATTACCACCACCCGCGCAATCAATTATTGTTAAAAAGAACTTCTTTGGGTTTTAACTCGGAGCCGCGTGTTACAATAACAAAGATGTTGCTTATATCAACTCTTAGATTTTTAAGGTGTGCATTTCTGCTAATACCTATAAGCGCATTTAAATGCTGCTTTGTCAATGTATGCTGTTCTGCAAATTTGAATGGTTTCAAATGTGGACCCACGTCAAATAATGTAGCTTCGAAGCATTTTTATAATTCGATAAAATAAGTCTTCATGCACGAAAGTGATTTCAGATATTTTTGTTAGGTGTTATGAAGTAAGACGAAAGAAGAATATTGATTAAATTATAAAATGATATAAAACCTGGACTGTTGTGTGATTTAACACCAACTGATATTGATAAACGTAAGCTTGTCTTATCAAAAATACCCATCGGTGAGCCAACAATGGAAATATTATCGATATGACGAAATTATGGACTACAATTTTCCATTAAGTGCTCCGTTGATTTTGAGGCAGCAGTTGATTTGCTATTTAGATAAACAGTCGTGGTTTAATAATCCAAAGATGAATTAATTCCTTTTAATGTCTAGGTCTGAGCAGCATCAGTGAGGTTTTCAAAGCCATTGAAACAATAAAATATTAAAATTGAAAGATAAAATCGTATAAATATGGTAAGTTTTATTAATTCTTAGATACTTTTGGTTAATATTACTATTAGTGTTTCGATTGTGTTAATGTATAATTAATATATGATTCATTTAAAAAAAATTTATTCCAACTAATTTAAGCATTATACTTTTTGAAACGCATAATACTAAATGTGAAACACTTTCAAATTTCCACATAAATTCCATCTTTGATTTTTGGTATTTATTGAGAAGACCATTAACCATTACAACAACAACTGTTATCATATATACACACACACACTATAATATATATATATATATAATTAAGTAATATGTCGGGATTTTGATTATATATTCGGCTGCATAGAATAAGCTTTGATTGCAGGATTGAAATGCAATATGCGTGTCAATATAAATTAAATTTTGTCTAAGTTTCCCAAAATAAATCAAGCAGATAAGATTAATCCTTGAATGAATTTCTTTGTTGCGAACCTGGATTAATTGAAATTACCTGATCTGCGTTTTGACTATCGCAGCTTTAAGTGTTCCAGTAATTTTCTTTTAGCAAAATATTTCGACCTACCTTACCTTAGGTCTTCATCAGTTGCATTTCACGAAAAAATGAAGCAAGCGCATTATATCCTCTAGTCATAATATTTATATACCTCAGATTGACCTTTCTTTAGATATTTGTGTGTCACATGTGTGTTTATGCATTTTCATAACCGTTGTTTTCATCATAACTTATTTAGACCAGCAAGGCTGAATAATAATTTATCAATTGCATGCGATAACTATTCGTTTTTACACACTCAATGTAAATGACGTAACTGAGATGGGGAGATCCATAATTCAGAAACACTCGTCATAGAAGATGCCATGAGTGATAAAACCAGAAGTCCGAAAGACTAATGCACATGTTAAATTACAACTCAAACCACTAGGTTGTATTCAAAATAGACAAGTTAATAACAGATATGGGCGCAAGCCAGGAATGTGCATTTTTATGTGTATCCATAACTAAAAAACTTGGTTAAATTATTTTCGATACACAAGTACGTACATCTAAATGAAACTATAGTCAATAGACATTAATTTACCCTTTGCACGCGTCAGACAAAATATTACTTTTAAATATTGTATTATTAGAATAATTTCAATAGAAAGAGTGGGGGTGCAAAACAGAAAATTATGGTTGAAATCACTAGTGGTTTTAAAATCAAACGAATAGTTAGAGATGAAATTTTGAAGACTATATTCATAATAATTGATTATTCATTTCTTGAATAAAAGCCCATTAATTAGTCAATCTTAATCTGATGTTTTTAATCTTTTACTGGAGCTAACTTCAGTTACCATTTCATGCAATCGTGTTTTCCTTCCAATAGCTAATGTAGTGTTCCAAATCGGACCTAAAGATTTTTCAACAGCTGTTTCATTCATAATATTAGCTCTAGATTTAAGTTCTATATTTTCACTAATCAATCTCGTCACTCTATTACGAATAAATATTGCATACATATGCGTTTGCATTCCTCCCAGTTGATAGTATGCCCAGTCTCCACTACATGACGAGCAAGATCTGATTTAGCAATATGTCCATACTTACACGCGGTTTTAAAAAAAGTAAGAAGAGGTGAACATAAAACTGCGTGTAAGTATGGACATATTGCTAAATCAGATCTTGCTCGTCATGGGCATACTATCAACTGGGAGGAATGCAAACGCATAGCAATATGTAGTCGTAATAGGGTGATGAGATTGATTAAGGAATCTCTAGAAATTAAATCTAGAGATAATATTTTGAATGAAACATCTGTTGAAAAATATTTAGGTCCGATTTGGAAGGAAAAGATGTTTGCATGAATTGGTAACTGAAGCTAGCTCCAGAAAAAGATTAAGAATATCAGATTAAGATTGACTTATTGGTGGGCTTTTATTCAAGAAATGAATAATCAATTAGTATGAATATAGTCTTCAAAATTTCATCCATAACTATTCGTTTGATTTTAAAAAAAATTAGTGATTTCCACCCTAATTTTCTGTTTTGCACCCCCCTACTTATTGAAATTATTCTAATAATACAATATTTATAAGTAATAATTTGTCTGACGCGTGCAAAGGGTAAATTAATGTCTATTGACCGCAGTTTCATTTAGATGTACGTACATGTGTATCAAAAATAATTCAACCAAGTTTTTTAGTTATGCATACACATACACATAGACATGCGTGGCGTGCGCCAATAACTGTTGTTACCTTGTCTATTTTGAGTACAACCTAGTGGTTTGAATTGTATTTTAACATGTGCATTAGTCTTTCGGACTTCTGGTTTTATCACTCATGACATGTTTTTATGACGAGTGTTTCTGAATTATTGGTCTCTCCATCTCAGTTACGTCATTTACTTTGAGTGTGTAAAAAGGATTAGTTATCGCATACAATTGATAAATTATTATTCAAACATTTAACTAAATTAAGATCGATGTTAACTTCTCCTTTGCACGCAGATGATTTTAAATGCGCTGAGGATTTCAGTGATAAAGCCTGTAATATAGAAATAAAAAGTAAGAATTAGACATGATAAAAAATTGGCTGACTTGGGAATTTATAGATCCCAAGCAAATGATAATTTATTCGGGACTAAAAGAATAGTAAATCTATCAACATTCAATCTTATGAAGGATCAAGTTGAACTCCTTAACCGTGGTTTAAACATGGCTATCCCTAATGAAAGATCGGTTAGAAACGAATTAATTACTGAGGCTGTCAAAACGCAAAGCTTCTTTCGGATAATGATAGGGTGAAATTTGAATTAGACGTTGCCTCAATTGATTAACACACTAAGAGAATAAAGTTAAGCCTAATTATGAAATTAAACGTCTCAGAAAGTATTTCGTATCAAATAATGTTATATGTTTTAAGGCGGATAAAGTAGGAGCTACAGTTCTGATGAATCAATCTGATTATAACAATACAATGATAGAACAGTTAAGTTATGCTGAAGTTTACACTAAAATAACAAAAGACCCTACTGATAAGTTACAAGGGCAAGTAAAATTATTAATCAATAATATGATTGCTAATGAAGAGTTGGATTCGACGCATGGTAACACTCATTCAATGAGATACGGTTGTACCCAGAGTTTATGGTTTAGTTAAAGTGAATAAGCCGGCTAATCCTTTAAGAATTATAGTGAATGTACAACACTCCCCAACATAAAAAAATTTCAAAGTTTTTTCTTATTACTTAAAACATACCTTTCTAAACTCATATTATTTGGTTGAAATTGTTACTAAATGTGTTCTAGATTAAAAGGATATATTATTAAGCTTAGATGTAGTACCTATGTACACAAATATACCGGTACCTGGGCTCTGGATTATTTTAAACGTTTTCCAGTTGATCACCCCTTAATATTAGAAGGAAGCAAAATGACGATAGGACACGTCATGGAGATTATGTGTATTTGTATGTCCTCCACTTATTTTAAATTTCGGAAGGAATTATATAAACAAATTCGAGGCGTTCAAATGGGACAACCTTTGTTGGTCCCTAAAGATAACATCTTTATGCATTATTTTGAAAAAAATCTATTGGATAAGACTCCACTGAAACCAAAATTGTACCTACATTTCTTGGATGACATATTAATGATCTGGAACCATGGTGATAGTGAAATGGTAAATTTCTTAAATTTAGCTAATCGAATGAGCGAAATCAAATTAACCTTAGATAGGAAATCAGCAGGTGAATTACCATTTTGGATGTCAAATTAATTAGAAATGGTCCGAAATTGGGAAAAAATATTTATAGGAAGGATACTTCTTCAAGAATCCTTCTTAATTTCAAATCCAATCACCCGTATCGTATGAAAGTCGGTATCTTAAAGTCATTAACATTAAGAAGTCTAAAGTTAACAGATATTAAGCATAAAAAGTTAGAATTAGGTAGAATACGCAATAATTTCAAGGCTAATGTTTACCCTCTTCATTTAATAGATGCAACAATGATGGACGTCGTGCAAAAAATTAATCCTAGTTTGAGGTACATAAAAGCGGATAAGGAGAAGGAAGAGCAGAAGGTCATGGTATTACCGGACTCTATATTAAGTAGGAAAGTGAAATCATTAGCTTTAAAATACAATATAAGGACCGTTTTAAAACAGTCCCTTACACTTCGCACTATACTTCCTAACTAAAAAGAAAAGATTGCACCCTTAGACACTTCAGGGGTGTATGAGATCCCATGCAATGATTGTAGTCTCAAGTATGTTGGTGAGACCATTCGCCCAATAAAAGTAAGAAGAGGTGAACATAAAACTGCGTGTAAATATGGACATATTGCTAAGTCATTCTGAGGTATATAAATATTATGACTATAGGATATAATGCGCTTGCTTCATTTTTTGCGTGAAATGCAACTGATGAAGACCTACGGTAAGGTAGGTCGAAATATTTTTCTAAAAGAAAATTACTGGAACAGTGAAAGCTGCGTTAGTCAAAACGCAGATCAGTTAATTTAAAAGTTTAATCTTTGTTGCAGTCTGGGTTTGACATGGAACTCAATTGACTCCGATTTCACTTCTCTATTTACTGCGCCACCCAAGAAAGTATTTTGACAGTTTTAAATATATAATGCTTAGTTTAAACTGAAATGTGTTTTTACATAATGGGATAGGCTTTTTGTAAAATCACAACCTTTATTCTAATAATATTTATGTGAATATTAATTACTGCCTTATTTTGAAAGA
Source organism: Eudiplozoon nipponicum (assembly GCA_029291075.1). Classification (NCBI taxonomy): domain Eukaryota; kingdom Metazoa; phylum Platyhelminthes; class Monogenea; order Mazocraeidea; family Diplozoidae; genus Eudiplozoon; species Eudiplozoon nipponicum. The sequence goes on along the minus strand of JAQBSW010001896.1, from coordinate 92,448 downwards.
TATAAAAATTTGATTAATTTTTATTTCAGCCTGGCTTATGTGCATTCTCTTTGTCCAACATTAACAATTTGTTCTTATATATTAATGTCAACGTAAAAATGATGGAGCACGACCTATATTTATTTATTTGGAAATATTCTCAAGATAATAATTAACCAATTCATGTCGTTCATAAACTACAGGAAACAAGCTAATTTGATAATGTTATTACCAGAGTTTATATCACAAAATGGCAGGACCTAATAACAATGATCTCAATCCAATTTTTGTAGTTAATATTGTAGCTCATTCTATTTCATTTAACCAGTCGCAAAAGTGATAGTATATCACTGATCACACGTACTGACGCGTTTCGTCCTATTATGGCCAGTTTCGTTTAATAATAAATAAACTGGGATTCGAAATAATTGTAAACAACGCCCGCTAAACCATTAATTATTAATTGAATTACATGTAAATATGGCAAAATTTACTTTAAAAATTATGATATTAAATACATCGAAATTGTGCAGCCAACCTATCGACTGAATTACGATTTGTGTAGAACAAATTGTTGTCAGAAACGCATTTAGATTTGCGATACATTTTACAATTGCAATGCGATTTTATCCTCGTTATTCACATTTCGACCTTTTCGGATAATCACCATAAAAGTCTTATGTCGGTAAAATTTTGAATTTTGATCATCTTCAAGTGCTCTGCTTATTGGCTTGGATTGGTGGGTTCTCACTTGTCCCTTCTTTTTTGAGCTGATTGTCTGAAAATGACGTTGTTACAAGATTTTCCATTGTTCGTTTCCCAATATTTCGAGACCTCATTTCCAGTCTTATCTTCAAGGTTGACACAATATGCACATGAGTAAAACACAACTTTTGTTGGGATAGTATTAGTATAAATTCGATAAAGTAGGTTTATATCAATCTGCTAACCACTGGCAAACATAATTATTGCGTAATTGAATAATGTTAAAGCACACGGTAATTAATACAAGCCTTATTATTGTGCAATTGCAAATACAATATTTCAATTTTCATAAAGTCGTAACCAATCCTTAATTAAACAACCAGCTTATATTCCAGGATATTTGAAACGCATTACAAATTGTTGACAATAAAACCCTCACTTCTGTGTTATAACGAGGAATCAATAATTTTCAAACGAATTAAACCAATTTATCTGCAGATTTTTGCAATGGTTAAGCGATTAGTGGAAATTTGTTTATTCCTATTTTACAAAGTTGTTTTTACACGATCAATCTATGATTGTGCAGTAGAATTACAAATATTGTTTTAGTTCAAGATGCATTCCAGTTACTATCGTCAAAGGGAATTAATTTTGTAATTGTAAGTTGTGCATTATTGATAAAACGCACATGACAGTGAATAACCGAGCTAAGCTATTCGACTGGTGAAAATGAAATTGTTGTTTATGCCATTTCTGCAGACACTTGCAATGGAATTACAATCATCAAGTTAGCTAATAATGATTAGGCAATTGTAAATCTTACATTGTTGCCACTCGATGGCGGTAAAGTATGAGAGATTCAATCAGGATTGCGATCTTCATGTAAACACCAATCCTATTGTATTTAACCAATCGCCAAACAGCATTGTAAAACTACCGCCAGTCGCAACGCACCAACTTGTTTCGACCTTCCATGATCATCAACAGAGTACGATGTCGAACTAACTTGCGAGGATCAAACCACATTGAATTTATATGGAAAGCAAAATAAGATTGCCGGCTCTCGCCTCTAATAGTTTCGCCAGCATTGAGCTTGACTGGAAATGTTGGCTGCACATTTTCTATACAGTCCCGAACATTAACTGTTTGCCGCTTTCGCTACATATTAATATATAAGCGATACAATCTAATTGCGCTTTCCATATATGTGTATTTCTGTCTGATCATCGTTAGTCAGTTTGCCATCGTACTCTAATGATGACCATGGAAGGTGGAAACGCGTCAGTTCGTGCGACTGGCTGTAGTTTTGCTATGCTGTCTGACCAATGGGTAAATACAATGGGATTGGTGTTTAATTCAAGCTCACTAATTTGATATAAAGAATTGGTACAACTACCCAAACAATCTATTTTTTATTTTTATTTTCCATATATGCATATTTGGCAAAAGCTGCAAGCAGTTAATGTCCGTGACTGCTAGATACTGCGCAGCCAACATTTTGAGTCAAGTTACCTGTACACAGAATACCTATAGGTCAGAGCCGCACATCTAATTTTGCTTTACATATATATTCAATACAGTTTGATCATCGCTAGTCAGTTTGCCGTCGTACTCTGATGATGAGCATTACAAATTTGTTAAAATTTGTTTTATGCGTTTCACCTATGGAATCGATGAGGAAGGATTAACCTTCCCATTCTATACATTTTATTCACGAGATCAATATATTTCTCCTTTTCAATGTACACATTCGATTTATCCCGAAATTTGAGCAGATAATGCTCATCAGCCTTGGTTGGCAGACTATCCAAGAGAAGGAAAACTCCGAATACAAACCATTCTCACTGGGAATGAGCGACCTAGTACTCTTTTACCGTCCACATATAACAATGAGTGACTTGTTTTCATATAGCAATTAAACATTAGTCACTGTTGGCTTTTATATGACTGTACATGTTGATGATGAATACTTATAATATGTCATGACTATTAATATGAATTCAACGTCATTCTAAGTGTGATGAATATAAGCAGCGTAACAAAATACGTTGTAGAAGTTGACCAAAGTTAGTTTCTCGTCTGCTCTGACTAAACTCATAGCTATTTACTTGTACAAGCAGTTAACTACTATAATCAAGTTTGCCGTCTTCATATAAACACCTGACCCATTAATTATTTACTTATGTCAGTATAAACTAAGAATTTTATAGTGTAGAAAGGGCAGTTAGTCCAGTAGACCGGTTTCGTCCTTATTCGGAACTCAACATCAACTGGCCCCAATTTGCCGCGGACAGGACTCGAACCTGGACACGTCTGCTTCGGAATCTGGATTCCGAATCAGATTTTGAAAGGTTTGAGAGGTTTGAGTCTTGATCGCGGCAGTTACGGGACAGAAAGAGGAATGTTCTCAATAAGGACCAAACTGTTCTACTGGATGAATTTCAAATTCTACATTATATAATGGTTTGCTTGTACTGACAGATATTAAATTTCTAATATATTCTAAGCATTGCATAATATGACAAATGCAGCTTATTTGCTAGATAATTTTCATTATTATTGCGACCCATTTTATTGAACCAGTTAAAAAACTGAGAATCTACCGTCCGTCACACAGAGGCATTTGGTTGTTACTCAACATCTGAACAATATTTCGGAAGCTGCGCACTGCTTGCGATTTAATGTCTAAATCTCAAGTGAATTCTAATAGAAATTGCAAATAGCTTATATCGTTGTTTATTAATAATGCAAGAAGATTGCGAAAATATCCAGCAAAATTTTCTAACTTACCACTTACCCGTACAAATACATATAACCACACACTAACAACCATACCCACACACACACACACACACACACACACATATATATATATATATATATATATATATATATATATATATATATATATATATGCAATTTTAATTGTAATTATCTGAGAAAGTATTCAATTATTATAATTTAGATATGTAAAACACTTCCAAATGACTACATAATGATTTTGCTAAAACTCAACGCGTCTCTACGATCTAGGGTTTTATGTAGAAAATTTTGAGATAGCGAAGGAGAATTAAAATATATTACAAGAACAAACATGATGCGGGAATCGTATATTCTTTGAAACTGGCATAGAAACACAGCTGAACAATCACCCATTTATGTTGTAAGAATTTACGAACCTCTTACTTATTTATCCGAGTATTAAACATGTTGCATAAAACAGCCCGACTGACAGACAGTAGTTTCGCTATGTTATGCAAAAGGTTTGATGAAATGTGGTTATTTCTTATATCAAAATCGAAAAATTAATTTTAAAACACTAGAAAGTCCACCTGAATTTCAGTGTGATTGTTGTAAACAAAGTTTTCAGCTATAAAATCCTGATCCATTAAATATCTGCATTTGTCATTATTTATAATTTAAGAGTTTTATATTCATCCAGTAGACCTGCTTCGTTCTGTAACGACACAAATTAATTGCCGACATATTGCATAAATTAAATTCAATTTTATTTACGTTGCACCTACGCTGGTTATTGGATTTGTTTCACCAACAATTGGCAACATCCGTGACTCATCTTGTTGCGGGATATCCAGCGAGACGAGCCAATTAATGCAGAACTTCAACGAAGTTTTCCGCACCGAGATTACAACGCAACAACAGAATGAACCACAGCCAGAGTCAACCCGAGGCTCTAGGACATCTTCACACTCGGCATTTGCGGGAGAACGCACGACCAGGCCCTGTTAAGCGCCTCCTATCAGAACAATAACTATATCCAGAGCACCTTAACCGAGTTTGTAACGTCGTACGGCATTTACTTGAAGCCGAGGCGTTTACAAAAATTGGCCACCACGCGAGGATATTGAGTATTGTTCTGTTTTTTTGGTATAAATAAAATTGAATTTCTTTTTCATTTATTTGGGATAAAAATAGATTAACATTTGCTTTTACGTCTTCTTTACCCTGATCGTGGTTTTCTGGGAATTTTGTTGGGTATATGTACATGAATTTCTGGTAAATTTTTTTTGGAATATAATAATATTAATAATACATTGGCATCAAAGGCCAACAGGCCCTCTGTTCAACTTTTCTACGTACAAAACTTCACCGTACGTACTCGAAAGGCTCAATTGCGGATAATTTCAATTTTTGGAAGCAGTTACTGTGACGTGTTTTGTGAAGGAACTAATTCATCTGTGTTCTGCGCTCATTCAACTGTGGAAGCTGTTTGTGGGTAAGCTTTGCGTTAAAGTATATATATACATTTTCATATTGCTTATAAATTTATGCTTTTAAGATCCTGTAAGATTGTTAGAATGTCAGGTCAAATTTTAGATATTGATGTCCCTATTTGGGATGGAGATAGTGAACTATTCTTTATGCGCGTAGACTCCGCTTTCTTCCCGTTACCTGATTATGACAGTCATCAAAAACTGTCGAAGGTTTGTGCTAAACTACCTTCTGAATTGCAGCGACGGATTTATCCTAAGCTTGAGGCCATTAGGAAGCTATCTAATCCCATTTTGGGCCTACAAAACGAAGTAGAATCCTTGCTTGGGCCCACAGAAACTGAGCAGATAATAAAAAATATGCGCAGTTAGACATGCCAAACCTTGGCCCCATCGAAATTTTGAGGGAATTACGGAAACGTTGGTATAAAACCAACATTTCTGACCATGAGGCTAAGGTTGCTTTTATTAACAATCTTCCACAAGCATTAAAACTATTTGCCAGACAGCTTCCCAACACTCTCTCTATAGATGACTTATCTGAGAGATGTGAGTTAGAATATAGGGTTTTGGAACCCAAAGTGAATCCATCATTCTTTTTTTCATCCCCGCAAGATGATAGACTCTCCTCTTTAGAGAGGACAGTGGCGAACATGGCTAAAGTTCTAGAAGGATTGGCCATTACCAAATCCGAGCTTAATCAAGTGAATGCTCGACCCAAATTCGTTCCTAAGCCCAATTATAACGGTAGGCGGCGATCGAGATCTCCGCAATCCTTCAATAAATATGCCCCAAAGAACTGGTGTTATAACCACCAGAAGTTTTTTTATGCTTGCCAAGTTTGTCTTTGTCGTTCAGAAGAATTTCCGAATGAGTGTCAATTTCCACAGCTGACGGAAAGGACAACAGACCACAGGCACAAGGGTGCATCAGTATCGGGAAACGTCTGGCGCAGGAAGTAGAAGACCGTACATTCTGCACATCAACGGCATCAACGGCGCTACAGGGAAGAAGCCAACTACAATCCGACATCCCTGTCGACTCTTTTCGTTCACGCCGAATTTTTCACATAGAGAACCAAACAGACAATGCCGGTCGCAATCACCAGCCTACTTGTTTGCATGACCCGGCCAAACAGCCCAACGAGCTTCTGCACCTTCTTCATTTCAAAACTGGCGAAGAGTTCATCGTAGACACAGGTGCAGCAGTCTCAGTTCTCAAGGGTGATTCAATGGCCGAGATGTCGCTAGGCGTTCTTCTCGCAACAGCTACAGGCGAGCCCATACCAACTTATGGCTGCCGGTACCGCACACTAAACATAGATCTACGATGCAAATTTTCTCACAATTTAATCATTGCCAAGGTCTCACATAATATAATAGGCCTTGATTTCCTTCTGAAATTTCGGCTCATTGTTGATCTTGCCAATCAAAAGATCATCGACCCCTCCACCGGACTTGAGCAAAGTTTTTGGACACTTGCCTCCGAACGTTTGGAGTTACAGGTCATTCAGCCAACCCCAGTGCATCATTCAGCAGAGATATCAGCAGCTCTTCAAAAATACAAGTCGCTTTTTGATCTTAACAAGTCAGAGCTACGAGTCTCCAACACGATGCACCATATCGTCACAGAAGGACAACCTATTGCACTCAAGAAGCGACCACTGGCCCCTGCTAAACTGAAAGCTGCCCAAGAAAATTTCTCAAGGCTTTTGGAGGAGGGAATCATCAGACCATCGAAAAGTTCATGGGCGTCACCACTGCACTTTGTCTCTAAATAAAACGGATCGTACAGACCCTGTGGAGACTACCGTAAGCTAAATTCAGTGACAAAATATGATGCATATACTATTACAAGTATTAACACTTTACTTGAAAAACTCAACGGCAGCAATTTATTCTCAGTGATTGACCTCAGACAAGCCTACCATCACATCCCGGTAGCACCAGAGGATATCGCTAAAACTGCAGTCATCACTCCATTTGGTCTTTTCAACTTTCTTTACATGCCTTTTGGACTTAAGTGTGCTACACAGACATTTCAAAGATTCATGGACAACATACTTTGCGACGACTCTGCTTATTGTATGTCATATCTCGATGACATTATGGTATTCAGTCCAGATCTAGAATCTCATGCGAAGCATCTACAAAATGTCCTCTCACGCTTATCCAACCACGGACTCAAGATCAACTGTGACAAGACGCAGATTGCAACTACATCCGTGGACTTCTTAGGGCATCGTATCAGGCCCAAGGTATTCAACCGTTGCCGTCAAAGACGAATTCAATCAAGAATATCAAGTCACCAAGGACTGTTAGCGAGTTGCAGAAAATCCTGGGAGTACTAAACTATTATCGCAAGTTCCTTCCGGGCCTTTCAAAACAACTTTATCCTTTGTGCAGGCACCTGCGGAACCGAAAAGGACTTAGCAAGAATTCCATCATTGCTTGGTCATCCGAAGACGAGGAATTACTTCGACTCGCCATCAACTCGTTAGCAAATGCCACAATGCTAACACATCCAGATTTTGAAAAACCATTCCTACTCACGACAGATGCTTCTGAATTCGGAATTGGAGCCACGTTGGAACAAGAGATCGACGGAGTTCGAAAGCCGCTCAGTTTCTACTCGCGTACTCTCCAACCAGTAGAAACGAGGTACGAAACTTTCGGTCGAGAACTTCTCGCCATCCACGACGCAGTGCGCCATTTTATCAGCACCATTGGCAGTAGCAGATTTGTTGTTTTTACAGATCATGCACCATTAGTTAGCGCACTTCGAAACGCAACTTCATCTATCGCCAAAAACCCTGCCAGAGTGGAAAGACAGCTTTCACGTCTAAGGGAATGGCAATTTGACATCTTTCACGTCAAGGGCAAACCGAACTTCATTGCAGATGCTCTTTCCAGGCCAGACGTCTCTCTACAACCACCTTCGCCGTCACCATTCACTGTCAACTCCGTGACACTCAGTGAATCTGCACTAACGCCAACGTCCTGCGAACAGAACAACGCGATGACATTCACATTCAAAGATCAATAGCCCGTCACCCAAACAAGTTCATATGCCGTCTCTGGGAAGGCTTACCAAATGTTTACTTTACGGGTACGCAGCCCAACAAGCCATTTCTGCCGACCAGCCTTCAGAGAAAAGTTTTCGATTCAATTCACTTAATTTCTCACCCAGGAAGCCAAGCGACTGTCCGACTTCTTACAGATCGTTTCTGCGGTCACAGACTTAGGCAAAACGTTAAACGATGGGTCTCCGAGTGTGCTATTTGTCAGAAAAACAAGATCACACGACACACCCGTTCTAATGGCAAACATTTTTGAACTACGTCTCGCCTAGCCATCGTCGACATCGGCATGATTTACCTGACAAAGGTTCAAGGTTTCAACTACCTTCTAACTATGATCGATAGATTTACACGTTGGCCTGCGGCATTACTTCTTGGTACCATTTCTGCAGACGAAGTAACTAACGGTTTTATCTCTGCATGGATATCCAATTATGGTGTTCCCAAAGACGTCATCACGGACAGAGGCACTTGTTTCTCATCTGATCGTTTCATAACCAACTTGCGGTACATGGGATGCATCTTACGCCAGACGACTGCCTACCCCCCCCCAAGCAAACGGAATGGTAGAGAGAATGCATAAGGAAACTCAAAGCTGCTTTAGCATCTTCGTCCATTAAAATGTCTGCGTCACAACTCTTGTATGGTATGGATCAACGCCTGCCTAGTCAGCTCCCACATCTACTACCGGCACAAAATGACCCACAAGACGAAGATACCTGTCTTCGACTGCATTTCGATAACATGTCTGAACAGCAGCCGAGACATATGCCTCGTCCAATATTCGTTCACCCACAGCTCCACAGCTACAAGAGAGTACTCGTTTTCAACGACAATGCTGTTGCACCACTATAACCAAAGTATCGCGGTCCTTACCCGATTTTGCTCAGACAACCAAAATACTTCATTATTATGCAAGGCGCTACACCGACATCAGTAAGCATAGACCGGTTGAAACCGTTTATCGAACCTCCTGATCCTGAGAGCGTTCAACCTTCTACACAAGTCTCAGGCTCCGTCTGTCCACAATCTCAATAGCCTGCTTTGTATAACATGTAATTGTAATTTTTTTAACCATTAACATTACGTGTCAAAATTTTTTTTTGACCTTAAATTATTTTTCACATTTATCTCATGTGGAATAACAAACTGTTCTTAGCTAACAATTGTGTAGCATTTATGAATAGTTCCTTGGTATTATGTCATCTCTGAGGCAATGTTCGTGTATACATTTTTATGCAGTTACCTTTGATTTTAATGTATATATTTTTACATAAAATATATTTCTCACACATGACATCACACTACCTATATTGGCATGACCAGCTACTTGGAGCTTACGCTTTCGTGTAGCAACACTAAGTAGTTATCAGCTTCAAATCATGACAGAGGCCACTTTTAATGCATATCTCATCTTCATCAATTGCACAAAGACTACATTTCAAATATCATGACCACAACGTCGAGCACTCACTCTAGCTCCTTTGGTCGTATAAAAACGCATTGGCGACGATCCAACCTGTCTAGGTTTTAACTTAAACCTGGCATATTCAGAGGCGATTTACCTCAAAATCTTCACGCTGCGGCTCCCAAATCTAACACTGCTCTTTTTTGCCTCACGCGGTATGACCGACAACTAGAGCTAACAATTTTTGTAGCAATTCCTAGTGGTTACCTAGCATCATATCATTGTTAAAGCAACCAACAAGCACATTTAAGCCAAGCATTTATGGCAAATCATATTTTTGCTGAACTTTGTTCGAACTCTGACATACATTTCTTATCTAGCCTCGCAGAGAGGAATTTTTTCCTTTTTCTTCAGAGAGTAAAGTGTTGTACAGTTCTTTGAGTAATTGTAATAACCGCCCGCGCAACAAATGTTTGTTTAATGTGTTCAGCTATTGCGGAATCTTTCACTCATATGCCAGCTTTGCGTATTCTAAAATGTTCCAGAATTTGCTTCTTTAGTAATTGGGTTCGCCGGCCTACGTACCGCAATGAGCAGCTACGAAATTGGTATAAAAAGACAAATTTGGACTGTTCCTTTGCTTTGTTTTCTTACGTTGTTTTCATTTCATATTTTCTTCAACAAAATTTTCAGGTTACCCACTTTCCAATTATGATATTTTGAGCACCGTTTGTTTTGACATTAAAATTCTTAAGAACAGATTTTCTACTGCAAGTATGTATTAGGTTTTGCGAACCTAGTAACAAATTAGTTCAATTGTGACCAGAAGGATAAACCAAAGGCAGCATGAACGGAAATTATAATCTCATTCACATTCGTTTCGCGCTTACTGGCGACTCATCAGTAGGAGCCGGATTCGCCCACTTAACCATATATATTTGGTAGAAGAATGTGGAATAATAGGACGGTACAATCTCTAGACGAATGTGTAAACCTGTAATAGTGAAGCTAACATAATCTAAAGTCAACGACAATACGACTTCAATGCTAACTCACACCATATAATATATATACCGAGTCTGTAAAGGATACTAACACTATGGCTATTGTGTTAGTAACTGATACCTTTTTTCAAATCGATGAGTACCGGATACTAACACTATGGTTTCCGAGTCGGTACATGATACCAACCTGATGGATATAAATTTATGCTAAAGTTCACCCAAATTGAGAATTACAACAATTTCCGAACACCTGTTACTCCAGTTAAACCATACACTCTGGCCTTCATCGATATCAGTTATAACATTTCGCGGTAAGCATGACATCATTCAATTCAATATATTACAGTTAAATACTGTTTGTTGCGAAGAACTAATATATATGCAAGTATGTATTAGGTTTTGCGAACCTAGTAACAAATTAGTTCAGTTGTGACCAGAAGGATAAACCAAAGGCAGCATGAACGGAAAGTATAATCTCATGCACATTCGTTTCGTGCTTACTGGCGACTCATCAGTAGGAGCCGGTATTACGCCCTTTAACCACTATATATTTGGTAGAAGAATGTGGAATAATAGGACGGTACAATCTCCTAGACGAATGTGTAAACCTGTAATAGTGAAGCTAACATAATCTAAAGTCAACGACAATACGACTTCAATGCTAACTCACACCATATAATATATATACCGAGTCTGTAAAGGATACTAACACTATGGCTATTGTGTTAGTAACTGATACCTTTTTAAATCGATGAGTACCGGATACTAACACTATGGTTTCCGAGTCGGTACATGATACCAACCTGATGGATATAAATTTATGCTAAAGTTCACCCAAATTGAGAATTACAACAATTTCCGAACACCTGTTACTCCAGTTAAACCATACACTCTGGCCTTCATCGATATCAGTTATCACATTTCGCGGTAAGCATGACATCATTCAATTCAATATATTACAGTTAAATACTGTTTGTTGCGAAGAACTAATATATATGCAAGTATGTATTAGGTTTTGCGAACCTAGTAACAAATTAGTTCAGTTGTGACCAGAAGGATAAACCAAAGGCAGCATGAACGGAAAGTATAATCTCATTCACATTCGTTTCGTGCTTACTGGCGACTCATCAGTAGGAGCCGGTATTACGCCCTTTAACCACTATATATTTGGTAGAAGAATGTGGAATAATAAGACGGTTTATCCTACTGGTCACAACTGAACTAATTTGTTACTAGGTTGAAAAAGGTATCAGTTACTAACACAATAGCCATTGTGTTAGTATACTTTACAGACTCGGTATATATATTATATGGTGTGAGTTAGCATTGAAGTCGTATTGTCGTTGACTTTAGATTATGTTAGCTTCACTATTACAGGTTTACACATTCGTCTAGGAGATTGTACCGTCCTATTATTCCACATTCTTCTACCAAATATATTGTAGAGGAACTTTTCGCTCTTGCTTTCTCGTTCCTGATTTTGTACCCCTACTACTTATCAATGGTTGCTATTATTAGTACCCGAGCATTCAATCAGTCTGTTCCTTTTCAGATGGTTAATATTAGAAGGCCGAAGAAAGGTTTCATGTATATATTCCACACAATGTAGCACATATAAATATAAAGTGATTTATGTCTATAAAGCGAAATGTTTAGCACAAATGTCTGGATTGGCATGAATATAGTCATATGATTGAAAATACATGATAATATGAACATAGTAAAATTGATTTATGTTTATAGAGAAAATGTTTTGCACACAAGTGGTTATTGTTACACAAATGTCTGAACAGAATTGTATTTATACCATCGACTAAAACATCTGATGACATGTAAAAATCATCGTTAAAAGTTATCATTAAAAATGAAGATGTAAATTGTTTAAAGACTTCAATGATAAAAAACTAACAAAGCTTTAGCTTACTACTTGCAATATTTTCAGTTCATGTCAAACTATTAATCCATTCTTCTATGTGGACACTAAATTAAGTGAAATAAATCCGCAATGACACAACAGATCACCGCGTGATCCTCGCGGATCGCGCGCGGTTCTCTCTATTTATAAAAACACTATTAATTACAAATAAAATTGCAGTTCAATAAATATCGATTGAAACTGCTTGAGACTAAAAGAGATTGTTCCTAAAATCACAGCTAAGAGAAATATTGTTTAAGGACAGAGTTAGAATATTTGACCTTAAAGAGCACAGCGTTTGTAAAAATTGACCTTCGTTGGGTTGTAACACGGAGCCGCGTATTACAATATAGTGGTTAAAGGGCGTAATACCGGCTCCTACTGATGAGTCGCCAGTAAGCACGAAACGAATGTGAATGAGATTATACTTTCCGTTCATGCTGCCTTTGGTTTATCCTTCTGGTCACAACTGAACTAATTTGTTACTAGGTTCGCAAAACCTAATACATACTTGCATATATATTAGTTCTTCGCAACAAACAGTATTTAACTGTAATATATTGAATTGAATGATGTCATGCTTACCGCGAAATGTGATAACTGATATCGATGAAGGCCAGAGTGTATGGTTTAACTGGAGTAACAGGTGTTCGGAAATTGTTGTAATTCTCAATTTGGGTTAACTTTAGCATAAATTTATATCCATCAGGTTGGTATCATGTACCGACTCGGAAACCATAGTGTTAGTATCCGGTACTCATCGATTTGAAAAAGGTATCAGTTACTAACACAATAGCCATAGTGTTAGTATCCTTTACAGACTCGGTATATATATTATATAGTGTGAGTTAGCATTGAAGTCGTATTGTCGTTGACTTTAGATTATGTTAGCTTCACTATTACAGGTTTACACATTCGTCTAGGAGATTGTACCGTCCTATTATTCCACATTCTTCTACCAAATATATAGTGGTTAAAGGGCGTAATACCGGCTCCTACTGATGAGTCGCCAGTAAGCACGAAACGAATGTGCATGAGATTATACTTTCCGTTCATGCTGCCTTTGGTTTATCCTTCTGGTCACAACTGAACTAATTTGTTACTAGGTTCGCAAAACCTAATACATACTTGCATATATATTAGTTCTTCGCAACAAACAGTATTTAACTGTAATATATTGAATTGAATGATGTCATGCTTACCGCGAAATGTGATAACTGATATCGATGAAGGCCAGAGTGTATGGTTTAACTGGAGTAACAGGTGTTCGGAAATTGTTGTAATTCTCAATTTGGGTGAACTTTAGCATAAATTTATATCCATCAGGTTGGTATCATGTACCGACTCGGAAACCATAGTGTTAGTATCCGGTACTCATCGATTTCAAAAAGGTATCAGTTACTAACACAATAGCCATAGTGTTAGTATCCTTTACAGACTCGGTATATATATTATATAGTGTGAGTTAGCATTGAAGTCGTATTGTCGTTGACTTTAGATTATGTTAGCTTCACTATTACAGGTTTACACATTCGTCTAGGAGATTGTACCGTCCTATTATTCCACATTCTTCTACCAAATATATAGTGGTTAAAGGGCGTAATACCGGCTCCTACTGATGAGTCGCCAGTAAGCACGAAACGAATGTGCATGAGATTATACTTTCCGTTCATGCTGCCTTTGGTTTATCCTTCTCGTCACAACTGAACTAATTTGTTACTAGGTTCGCAAAACCTAATACAGTACTTCGCAACAAACAGTATTTAACAGATTCTCTACTGCTCTGAGGATAATTTACATATCAAATTTATCATTTTCGTAATTCTGATAGCACCCTGGTAATGGATGAATTGTCCAGTCCATGTCTGCTTCCTAAGTATTTCGAAATTTAGGCTGTCATTTTTATGCCACAATAGCAAGACGTGAAGACTGAGGGCTTTCTTACACTCCAGTTAACTGAGTGTTAGCATATTTAAGCATGTCACATGTTTAGACATCTTTTATTATAATTAAAATCTCAGCTTCATACTCAATAACGTATGGCAATATTTTTTGTGGAAGTGATGTTTTCACATATAATGCATGAGCTTTGTGACTTCCTCGCGTCAAGTATTGAACACTGAATTTGAAATAAACATTTTCGGTGCGAATATTGCGTAGAATTTTCAGATGACTTGCAAAAATGGAGTATGATTGGTGGGTACTTTTAATGAACATACAGGTTCAATCGAATTTTTTATTAACAGGGATGCTGGAATGTAAAATTTTGCACCGAAAGAAATAATTATTTAACCTTGATTTTGCACGATTTTACTTGACTAAAAATGTCAAATGTAACGTGAACACAATTGTCTGTAATTGCAAATTGTTATGATTTTTATCTGTGTTGACCATTCCTTCTTTGATATATGTGTGTAAGACCTAACATGATTCATAAATAAATTAATATTTAAAATGTCTAAAAATAGTTAAACTAAAAATTCACGTACGCTAGCAAGTATCTAAGTTAATACTTCTTTCTATTAAAAAAGGAGAAATATAAAATATCAAGCCAGTAACTTGATTCAGTTTATTAAAATATTTATTACCTGAGAGCTGAACAATAAGACGGTAAATAATGATTTAAAGATTAAAAAAATTGCGAAACTGGATTAACCAAAATTACCTAATCTGCGTTTTAATTCACACAGGCTGATTTCAACTTGTTTCGTCTCTTTAAGATATTTCGGTGGATTAATTAGTTGGTTTTGAAAAATGTTTGTGATTAATGAAACGAAAGAAATGTGACCACCAATGCCCATCGCAAAATCTTAATCAAACAAAACAACCGGAATTCATCTTGTTTTAAATAATAACGGTGATCAGGTAATTTTAATAATTAGTAATAAGGACTGGATTGTAGCGCGTACACTTGATTTTGATGTGCTCCATGATAAAATTTTTTGACAGTGCTTGAATTATCAAAGAAAGTCCATTCCACATACAAATAATGCAAAATATTACACACTACTAAAATCAAAATCAAAACAGGACGCGTTAATATTAGATTTAAAATAAATTATTTACGAATGTTGATACGAAATAATTTTTCTGTGGAAAATGTACTTAAACATCATTAAATTATCTCTTTAGTCCGATTCACAGTTTTCGTTAACAAAAACTAGTCAGGTTTCTCTTGCTGCGCAAATGCATTTTGCTAAATTTGTTTGACGAAATGAGAACAACCATGCTTGTCGCAAAGGGAAACTTTTTGGTTGCTGAATTAAACTTTGGCTACTAGCATCCGAGCAGATACTGCTCATCAGACTTGGTTGGCAGACCATCTAAGAGAAGGAAAACTCCGTATACAAATTATCCTCACCACAAATTGGCGACCTAATGTTATTTTACAGTCCACATATTAACATGAAAGACTTATTGTTATATCGCAGTGAAAAATTAGTCAAGTTTGGCTTTTGTAAAGCTATCCATGCATGCTGCTTAAGACAGTTCCCTGACACTTATATATTTAAGGTTTTGTAATTCAACTATGATAAACTATAAATTATAATCTCTAATATATATATATATTTATATATATATATATATTTAAATAATAGATTTTAAAATGATGTTTATTCAACTATGATAAACGATAAATTATAATCTCTATTATATATATATATATATATATATATATATATATATATATATATATATATGTAAATGATAGATTTTAAAATGATGTTTATTCAACTATGATAAACGATAAATTATAATCTCTATTATATATATATATATACAAATGATAGATTTTAAATTGATATTTATTATACGCGAAAACAATGGGCGTTATCTATTTTGTAGTTAAAGAAGTTTTTTCTTCCTAATAATAATATTTCGTGTAAGGCAAAAATATTACAACAAATATGTACATATATATAGTTAAAAGTTTAAAAACGTACTCAATGAAATAACATATATTAATAAAAATATTTTTCATAACAGTATCTGCAGCCATTATTCTGGATTCGTTAATATTTTCGTTCATTAAATCCCAACTGTACATTTATCTTAACCGATCACTTCTTAACTATGTCAGTCTTTGTTTTCTGCAATTTAGACCACCCGTGTGATGTGTCGTCACTTTCGTTGGGAATCTGTCCGTAATTGACAGGTGTGTCGTATTTTGCGGAATACAGGCTATTTTTAAAGGGCTATTAGTTATGTCTTGGTTTCACTCAATTAAATGTCTTTCTGAATTACTTTCTGCTCGTTTCAGCGGGGGATTAGCTTATTAATTGCAATCTCTGGGGTTGTTAGTTTTCCTCCAAATTGGTCTCGATTTGATTGCGTTGATTCAAATTATATTCCATAAACCAGTCGATATAGCCAATATTTCTCAACGTTTTGCGAAGCAGATTTAGCCCTAATTCAATGTTGTTCGGTGAAAAAATCCTTTGTTGTCCTGTGCCCAAATTGATTGTCAGGTACCTTTTGTACTCCCTTGGCACACTATTAAAATAATAGATATACTGCCCAGTCCTGCTTGATTTCTAGTAAAACGACTCTCAGGTGAAACCTTCTTCATCTGTCGTTATTTCTAGACCTAGAAAAGATTAATATCCGTCTTGTTATTCTTCTATTGCAAACTTGATTGCTTGGTCTACCTTGTTTATGTTATGTAGTAGTGCATTTGTATCTTCATTCTTTTCAACGACCATGAAAATATTCTCAATGTAGAGTTCGTATGTATAAGTTCCGATGATAACTGGTCTTGGTCCAGTTGTTTATAAATGATTCGTGTATGTCTGCCAAGACTGGTCCAAGATTACTACCCATACCAATGCCGTCAAGTTATCTGTAAAAGTCTCCTTGGAATAAAAATTGTACGATGGATATACGGAATAAAAGTAGTCCACTCGTATCAATGTTTCCTTTCTTGATTATCAAAGATATTCACAAAGTATATTTATAGTTTTATTTATTGGAATACTGGTAAAGAGGGATTGTATATCGAGAGACAATATTTTCTTTCCTTTTAAAGTTAAGGCGCGAATGTTTCTTCAAATTGTAAGCTATCCGGTGCAATGTGTTCTATTCTAGCTTTCATTTTAGGTTTTATAATCTTGCATAATAATCTGGCTGCCCCGTGCTGCAGAGAGTTCACCATTGATAATATAGTTCTGAAAAGTGGTCATTTTGTGAACCTAAGACAACCAATATAATACCGGTGGTGTTGAACCTACTGGATTTCTAATTTTATAGATGCTATTTGTGTCCTCTATGTCGATTTCTTGTTCAGCTTCTATCTTGTATATACTTCTGTTTAGAATCTTCGTTATAGAATTTTATAATTTAGCTGTAGCATCGCATTGTACCTCTTTGTGTTTCAATTTGTTTTTTCGTTTATTATTTGTAACGTAGCCTGACTATATTTTGTAGAGTTCATTAACACTTCGCCTGTCCTTTTGTCTGGCTTCATTTGTCTGATTTCTTTGTTCCGTTATAGCACATTTAGTTCCTCCATATGCTTTTTAGCAACCCGTTTATTGACTTTGAATGTGCGCACATACTGGCCATATGCATTTCGGAATTCCGATTTAAAGAACGAGATGTTGTAATTTTCTGTTGATTTCTGTTTTGTAGCACCTTCAAAAAAGCATTCCATTGATGCCTGCATGGGCATTTCTTCACGTTCACTTATTCTAGTAATTGTTAATTTGATGTCAGTGAAATTTAAAATAACTATATTTGAATCCTCAGGAAAGTTTTAACCTCAGAACAATGCACTACATTGCGCGCAATTTTTTTTTAAATTTCTCTTCTCCTCAAACCTTTTGTAATCCAGGCAAACACTTTCAAAAAATGTATTGGTATTTTATCATATATCAACTGTAGTTTCGATTCTATAGATAGAAATTTTATTTTCTAGCTATCCACTTTTACTTCTTCTTCTTCAATGACATTTTCTAGATTTCGTGATGAATATTCTCTGATTGTTGCTGTTTGGTACTTTTCCAACGCTTAATCATGTATGTCGGGATTGTTTCCTCATATATACAACTTCATACTTAACCGCGCGTTCCACACATTCACCATATCTACACGAATAATATTTATATGCATTGCAGACTTTCGAAGAATAGGGTAACCAGGTGGCTATAATAAATTTCTCGTTACGAGATTCATCATTTTTAACACACGAGAAGAAAAAACGTACTCCATGCAATAACATTTATTAATATATTTTATTTCTAATATTATCTACAGCCATTCTTCTGGATTCGTTAATATTTTCGTTTATCCAATCCCAACTGTACATGTATCGTTACCAATTCCTTCTTAGCTACGACTGTCTTTGTTTTGCGCAATTCGTAACACTCCTTTTGCGCAAAGTCATGTTATGTGTCCTCACTTTCATTGTGAGTGTGTCCAAAATTGACAGTTGTGTCATATTTTTCGGAACACAGACTATATTTAAGGCCTGCTAGTTATGTATTTGTTCAAGTTCTATTAATTTCTTTCTGAATTACTTACTGTGCGTTTAAGCAGGGGTTTATCTTATTAATTCCAAAGGCTTCAAATCCGAAAGCATTTTTTCAGATTTTGCCTTGTACTGAACTGAAAAATTGTTACTACTAACAGCATAACCTGTGAGTAGTACATGTTCACAAATTAATAAATTTTGTGCAGGAGCTGCACAGAGGTTCAACCCAACCGATATTATATTGGTTGCCTAAGGTTCACAAAATGGCCAGCAATGATAGACTTTCTCCTTTCAGAACCATATTACATATAGTGAACTCTCCGCAGCAAGTGGCAGCCCGATTATTATGCCCGATTATGAAACATGTTGAAAAACACTATTAGTATTAAAATAAATAAAACTATAAATATCCTGTGTGAATATCTGCGATTATCAGAAGCAGAAACACTAGTAGAATTGGATGACATAAGGGAAATGCTTTTATTATACACATCCTACGTCATGGCAGACATATACATACATAATTTATAAACAACTGGATTAAGACCATTTATCGACGGAGCTCATATTTACGTACGCTACATTGACGATACGTCCATGGTCGTTGAAAAGAATGTAGATAAAAATGCACTGCTTAATTACATAAAAAACGTAGACCAAGCAATCAAGTTTACGCTAGAAGAACAACAACACGGATACTAATTTTTTCTAGGTCCAGTAATAACGAGATATGAAGAAAGTACCATCTGAAGGTCTGTTCACAAGAAATTAAGCGAGCTGGGCAGTATATCCATTATTTCAGTAGTATCCCAAGGACGTAAAAAAGGAACCTGATAATCTATTTAGGCACACGCATAAACAAGATTTATTCACCGAACAACATTGAATTAGGGCTAAATCTGCTTCGCGATTGGTTTATCGAATATAATTTGAGACAACGCAACAAAATCCAGACCAATTTGTAGGAAAACAAAATACCCCAGAGATTAAAGTTCAACTTGGAGATGATCTTCCAGCTGAGCTGTGCAAAAGAAAAGTAGTTCGAGCGACTAGAGCACAGTTTCCATCAATAAAGGTGGGATTTCTGTTCAACACAAAAAAGACAGACTTTCTGTGACGTCAAAACCTTTATCTGTATTTAAATTTCAATGTTCCTGAAATGCTTATTACATCGACAAATCATAAAATAGGCTTGAAACCATAATAAACAAGCAGCTTTGTCTGCAGCTTCTGCAATATTCGGCAATATATTAACATCTACAACTAAAAGGTCATGCTATTAAACGAAAAAAATTATAGTTCTGTAGGGGGCAAAAACGAAAAAAATGCTTCTGGCTTTTGAAGCTATTGCAATTAATAAGCTAAACCCTGCGTAAACGTGCAAAAAGTCATACAGAATGATATTAATAAAACTGAAATAAAAACATAACTAACAGGCTTTCAAAAATATCCTGTGTTGCGCAAAATGTGACACACCCGTTAATTACGGACACACACTAACGAATCAAGAATATTCACAGGAGAGAATGGTAGAAATAAGATTTACCATTAAATATTCTATATATATATATATATATATATATATATATATATATCCATTGCTTTCTGATATTACACAGTATTTTTTCTAATTAGGAAGACAAAACACATTAATAACAAAGTGGATAAAGACCATTTATTTCGTGAATACTGAACATCGCTCTACAATCATTAATTGAAATACATTCTGGATTTTCAATTGATTATGCTAGTGGTAACAAATCTGACTTGCTTTTACTTCTATTTCTTGTTTTGGCTGGTTGGTAAGTGTGTATGCGTTTCTGTTTTATGTGTGTGCTTGTTCACATGTAAAGGTAATTCTCACTATATTGCAAAGTGATGTCTGAGATCTGGTCATTATTGTTTTGATGGCTTGAGAATTAACCATTCGTTTGCATTGCTCGCCGTTACATGCACGAGTGCTATTTTTCCAAGTGTAGATTATCGTTTCACCTTTTTGAGCAAATTTGTGTTTTGCACATGATAAAAGCGCCAGTGTTTGTTGCAGCATTGAGTGCCCATATTGTTTGGAAACTTCTGTCACCGTATGTGCGTCATTTATTTCCTCTTCAGCTTGTTACCAATCCGATTGAAAGTACGTTGATTCCTGTCGACGACGTCATTGATAAATAATAATTTTTCTGATTTTTCTTTATGTGGAATTGTGAAATTGGTCGAATTGAATTGGTGCCCCGTTGCCAATATATGATCGGAAATAGGTTATATTCCTGACGGTACCAGGCTTCTGTTAATTAATTTCGGTGGCAAATGTTGCAGGATTCTGTTTATCAATTGATTCTTCGTACGTCCAATATATGTGCTACCGCATATACATGAGAATTTGTAGGCTATGAATGATTTGGAGAGAATTGGCAATTGATCTTTGGCATTCAACCTCATGACTCTCTGTGCATTAACTGTCATATTAATTTCAACACTGGGAAAGTTCTCCTTAGTTATTCTATACAGCCACCGTGCAATTATTGAGGATGTTTAGTCGCCTCTAAATGGTAAATTTAGGAAAACCTACTTGACGGTATCCTCTCTAGTGCGAATCTGCCGTGGCCTGATGTTAACATCAATAAAACGCACTAGGTAGTTGTTTATTAGCAAAATATTCCTGAGGTAGCCCAGTTCTTCCTCAATCTTATGTTCAGAGCAGATCTTCGTGATTCTGTTTGCTAGGATGTTTGCTATATTTCTTTTGTGGGATTCTGGCACACTGATGTTATAGTGAATGTATTGCCCGGTGAAAGTGCATTAACTTATTTTGTAAATAAGGATGAGACGTCAAGCAAGACCATTTTATTCTGTAGAATGTCAGTCAACTTCAGTTAATTTGCTATTTCGAAGAGTCCTTGATAGTGTTTGCGTTCATGATGCTTCGTATTCGTTGAAGTATTTTGCAGAGAAACTTGGCTGGTTTATGTTGTGGAGCGTTGATCATCGACATAATAGGCCACATTGAGGGAGCTCTTGAGGCTGTCAAAGATTTATGAGTTTTTGGTTTGCCGTACAATCTTGCGGTGTTTTTTTGCCAACGGGTTTTGCCTTTTGGATGTCTTCTATGAGTTTCGATCTAATATTGGAACAAGCCACCGATGTTAAAACGTGTTTTTCCATCTTTTTCAGAATTGCATTAATTCTTGATTCGATTTTTGCTGTATCATATTTCTGTTTGATGTCTTGATGTCTTGGGCATATATAGAAAATCCATTTTCATCGGGCGATAGATTCATTACAACAGCAGTGTGCCAAAATCCCATTAAAGAAACATCGTAAACAACCTAGCGAACAGAATCAGGAAGATCTGCTCAGAAAACAAGATTTAGGGAGAAATGGCCTACCTCAGGAAATTTTTTCTATTGAACAACTCCCCAGAGCGTTTCATTGATGTCAACATCAGACCACGGCAGATTCGCACTAGAGAGGATACCGTCAAGCAGGTTTTCCTAAACTTAGAGGCGACGTACGAGTCTCAATAATTTCACGGCGGCTGAATAGAAGAACTAAGGAGAACTTTCTCAGTGTTAAAGTTAATATGACATTTAGTACACAGAGAATCATGAGGTTGAATGCCAAAGATCAATTGCCAATTCTCTCCAAATAATTCATAGTCTAAAAATTCTCATGTATGTGCGGTAACACACAATACACACACACATATATTTTTTATATATATATATATATATATATATATATATATATATATATATATATATATATATATATATATATATATATATATATATATATATATATATATATATATATGGATCCAGCAACATTTTTCACAGGAATTGATTAACAAGGGCTTGGGACAGTAAGGAAAATCAGCTATTTCCGATCATAAATTAGCAATGGGGCACCAAGTCAATTCGACCAATTTCACAGTTCTACATAAAGCAAAATCAGAAAATTTATTATTTATAATGAAGCCCTTTATATAAAATAACAAGCACCTGACCTAAATATTGAAATGTTTCATCAACATGATATTCTAATCTGTAACACGCGGATCCGAGTTACAACCCAGCGATGTTCGATTTTGACAAATACAGTGCTCTTTAAGGTCAAATAATCTAATTCTGTTTTTACACAATATTTCTCTTAACTGTGATTTTAGAAACAATCTCTGTTAGTTTCAAGCTGATTCAATTGAGCTTTATTTGTAATTAATAGAGTTGTTTATGAAATATACAGAACCGCGCGCGATACGCATGGAACACGTGGCGGTTTATTGTGTCACAGTGGATTCATTTCGCTCAGTTGGATTATTCGCAGTTTACGTGAGGGATTTACTGTTCACATTTAACTATGCCTATCCGAATTTCAGAGAATAATGGATTATTATAATGACATGAGTTAAGAACATAGCAAACAGTGAATTAATTATTTGTGAATTCTTGTCATTGAAGTCTTTACACGGATTACATTTTTTTATTCTCAGTGACAACTTTTAACAGTGACTATGGTTATATCATCATGTATTTTAAATTGGTTACATATATTCATTTCAATTCAGACATTTGTTAAAGAATAATTGCTTGTGCGCAAAATATGATACTTTAGAAACAGAGCTCATTTTGATACCGTCTAGTGCATGGACAATTTTGCTTAACTGTAACTTGTGCATGAAACATTCATATTAGTGAATACTATTTCAAATTTTGCCGTCTAGAGTATGGACAATTTAGTTTGACTGTGACTGGTGTGTAAGACATTCATTTGTGTTAAAATTTAATTTTATTGCCGTCTAGAGCACGGTCCGTTTTTTTCAATTGTGAATGTTGATTTTGCATTGCAATATTGTGTACAATATACGTATGATGATTAGACTTAGCCTTCTCACCAATCGGAAAAGGTCGGAGACTAATCATAAGCACGGATCTCAACAGCCGCTACCAAACTAATGTAGGGAATGATTAATCTCCCAAAAGTCTCGTACATAAATGGTGCTCCGATTCGTCGAACTCACAGCCAGCAAAGTATTAATAAACATCTAGATTTTGAGAAATTCAAGCACTTTGGATGAATGCCACAAAGGAAATTAAACTCTAAGACACATATCACAGAAAAACACCCTCTCGGGATTACAATGCTCGAAGACAGCTGTACGATGACGGAGAGGACGATGTTACACTGCCATCTATTCTCGACAACACTCATACGCATAATATGAGTTCCAGTTCAGGAAATGCAGGAAGCCCGGTGATGAGCCCAGAAACAGGACGCACCAACACATGGGCACAGTATAAAATATGTCAATTCGATCCAGACTACCTTGACGCGTGGGTCGACGATGTTACTTTATTGGCCAAGGTGTCCAATATAACAGACGAAGGCTCAATATTTTTGAGGGCTTGGGAGACGATCCCAATGTCTTTCAGACGCGGACTCAAAGATATACTGCATCAATACACTGACATGGCAGAGTCTGCAACTCGCTTTCAAGCAGCGTTGGACACCAGATAGAGAAGACAGGCTTACAGAATTAATAAGCCAGATATCCCTAGGTAGCCGCACGCCTTCTGAGCTATTTAGGGAGATGAAGCAGAAAGCCTCGGAATTCAACCTGCCCAAGGAAATCGTAATGCGAATTTTCATACAGAATCTCCCGCCGGCACTACAAGAGTTGGCCACGTTCCTGCGCAAATCCATCGAAGTACAAGACGACGTTCTGCCGGCACATCTAGACAAGTGGTGGAAGAAACACCACTACAGATCACCTGCCCAAGAGAAAGACCACATCACCTCAAGACTGTTCGAATCACAACCCACCGCATCATTAGCCGGAATAAATCTCACGAATGAACGCCTCATCAGCCTGCTCGAGAACCTCACCGTAAGGCCAAATTTGTCCTCAGTCGATGCCGTTCATAATAGACGCGACCAAAGCAGGCGTGACCAGCGAGGACCACCGA
The DNA here is from genome assembly GCA_029291075.1 of Eudiplozoon nipponicum. Taxonomy (NCBI): domain Eukaryota; kingdom Metazoa; phylum Platyhelminthes; class Monogenea; order Mazocraeidea; family Diplozoidae; genus Eudiplozoon; species Eudiplozoon nipponicum. The sequence goes on along the minus strand of JAQBSW010001896.1, from coordinate 67,694 downwards.
CACGGAATAGCGCCAGGCGGTCGACGTCGAGATACCGAGCTACAGTGCCACAGTTACCAGCGGAGTGGTGTCCGAATCACCGCAGCTATGGCCACTCCACACGTTATTGCATCGGAATCGGCTGCACATTCCCCCGCACAGACGCGACGTTCAAGTGAGCGCGGTCACACTCAACAACACAGGAGGATCCGCCCATGGAAGTTTCGGAAAACTGGTGTGGTCAGCCTCCTCTGCGGCAGTAGAGGCTGAGCACCCCAAGATTGTTAGCCACTCCTCATCTGATGGCTCTAAGAACGTTGCTTTCGCTGTAGAGCGCAATCAAACTATTGTATTTACAGCGACGGCTCCAGTTAAGTCATGCTTCAAACGCCCAAATGCCAGCAACCAGTCCCATCGTCAGTTGCCACTATCAAAATCTTTTCTCATCCGTGACGCAACCTCTGGCGAATTATTTCTCATAGAGATTGGATCAGATGTAAGCTTACTACGCCACAATTATTTTCAACCCACCCACACAGTCGACACCAGCAGTCTGACCTGCGCCAACGGCTCTAACATAGCGACGTTTGGAGTATGAGCACAACACAATCACGTACTCCAACTCAAAAACATGTTTCAATTCAGTATGTAAGTATGTATTAGGTTTTGCGAACCTAGTAACAAATTAGTTCAGTTTTGACCAGAAGGATAAACCAAAGGCAGCATGAACGGAAAGTATAATCTCATGCATATTCGTTTCGTGCTTACTGGCGACTAATCAGTAGGAGCCGGTATTACGCCCTTTAGACCACTATATATTTGGTAGAAGAATGTGGAATAATAGGACGGTACAATCTCCTAGACGAATGTGTAAACCTGTAATAGTGAAGCTAACATCATCTAAAGTCAACGACAATGCGACTTCAATGCTAACTCACACTATATAATATATATGTACCGAGTCTGTAAAGGATACTAACACTATGGCTATTGTGTTAGTAACTGATACCTTTTTTGAAATCGATGAGTACCGGATATTAACACTATGGTTTCCGAGTCGGTACATGATACCAACCTGATGGATATAAATTTATGCTAAAGTCCACCCAAATTGAGAATTACAACAATTTCCGAACACCTGTTACTCCAGTTAAACAATACACTCTGGCCTTCATCGATATCAGTTATCACATTTCGCGGTAAGCATGACATCATTCAATTCAATATATTACAGTTAAATACTGTTTGTTGCGAAGATCTAATATATATGCAAGTATGTATTAGGTTTTGCGAACCTAGTAACAAATTAGTTCAGTTGTGACCAGAAGGATAAACCAAAGGCAGCATGAACGGAAAGTATAATCTCATGCATATTCGTTTCGTGCTAACTGGCGACTAATCAGTAGGAGCCGGTATTACGCCCTTTAACCACTATATATTTGGTAGAAGAATGTGGAATAATATGACGGTACAATCTCCTAGACGAATGTGTAAACCTGTAATAGTGAAGCTAACATCATCTAAAGTCAACGACAATGCGAATTCAATGCTAACTCACACTTTATAATATATATGTACCGAGTCTGTAAAGGATACTAACACTATGGCTATTGTTCTAGTAACTGATGCCTTTTTTGAAATCGATGAATACCGGATACTAATACTATGGTGTCCGTGTCGGTACATGATACCAACCTGATGGATTTAAATTTATGCTAAAGTTCACCCAAATTGAGAATTAAAACAATTTCCGAACACTAAAACTAAGGTTCAAGATCTACAGCCTCCAACCACCGTTCGGGCATTACGACGATTCTTGGGCAATGTGAACTACTATTCTCGATTTGTACCCTGCCTTGCCAAGATTCTGGCACCTCTTCACAAATATCTCGTGCCAGAAAGCCGTTACGCCAAGAAATCACAACCGATTCAGCTCAACGTGGACAACATGCAGGCTTACGAGGATGCCAAAAGGGCCCTATGCAAAGCGACCATGCTACATTCCCACGGATGGGTCTCAACCATTTGAATTTATAACTGACGCATCCGACGTTGCCATAGGCGCAGTACTTCAACAATCCATCAATGAAATACACCAAACTATTGCTTTCTATTCGCAAAAACTACAACCTCGCGAGAAGCGCTATGATACGTTAGGAAAGGAATTACTCGCAATCTACCTGTCGATCCTACATTTCCACACCTATCTGGATGGCCGAAAGTTCAAGATCTATACTGACCATCTTCCACTACTTCCGATGCTGAGAGGAAAGAAAGAGTATTTATATTCACGACGTGTCAACTCACAACTTACACGAATACACGAGTATGAATATGAAGTCACTCATGTCAAAAGATCAGAAAATGTGGTCACAGAATCCCTAAGCCATCCGGCAGATCTTTGTGCCTCAATATTGTGTCCTTCACCTATAAGCACTCAAAAATTGCAAGCGGCTCAGCAAGATGATCCAGCACTTCGGATATTTGATGTCAATCGCCTGAAAACATTTGATTATGATGGAAATCTGCTGCAGTGTGAAATAACTGGCATGGGCCCTGGGCCGTTTATACTATAAAAACTCTCTCACAGGATATTCTATGTTTACCATTCAATGAGCCACCCTTCTGGCGAAGCATCAGTGGAAATTCTATCCAGAACTTACTTTTGGCCTGGCATTCGGCGAGATATCATGATGTGCTCAAAAAAATGTCTAGAATGTCAGAAATGCAAAGTGACGAGACACACCAAAACGGCGCCACAAGTCATTCAAGTGACCAAAGTGCAGTTTACGTGCATACACATTGATCTGGTAACCTTTCTTGCCGTGAACAATATGCGATAACTACTGTCAATACAGGATCGCACCATTCGATGTTATGAGGCTATACCACTGCCAGACAGGAAGCAAGAAACTGTCAGTTATGCTTTAGAGCTTAATTGGTTCGCTCAGTCTGGTGCTCCAGTTGAAGTGACAACCGATCGTGGCGCACAGTTCCTCGGCGAAGAGTTCGCAGCCATACTGCAATACTATGTTGTCAAACACTCAGTGACCGCTGCTCGCAATCCAAGAGCAAAGGTTTTGTCGAAAGGCCAAACCGAGAACTGAAAGCGGCGCTCAAGGCTAGCCCAGAAGAAAATTTGCTTGCGGCTTTACCGAAAGTACTCCTATCAATGCGTAAAAGACGTCGTGAGCCGATCAAATGTAGTTCCGCTGAAATGGTATTTGGCGAATGTCTACGGTTGCCTGGACAACTAGTCCGATCGCGCCCTGAAACTGCAATAACGATGTACGATCCGACATTTCTGTTTCCACTTCGCAGTTTTCTACAATATAACGCTCAGAATCGGCCGATCTGTCTTTTACCTAAGCAACATGGTCCAATTTATAAACGCATAGATTCGTCAATAACGATATGGATAACAGGATTCTGGCCAAACCGAAGCGCGGTCCTTATCGTGTGTTTGATCGACGTCAGAATTTCATCATTTTGGAGATTAAAGGCAAAGCTGAAGCGGTCTCCAAACACAGAATATTCCCGGCCAACGTTGATACAAATGACCCGCTGTTCCGCGATGTAGAGCTATCAGGCTGTGAAGAAACGATTACGCCACCCCAAGCCAGCCTTGCTGACAACGGACTGACGCCCGACATCTCATCAACAACCAAGTCAACTGAAGCCCTCACGCCGCCGCAAGATATAGAGGAACCAGAATCATTGTTGACAGAGCCAAAATCAGTCGTTACACGGTATGGCAGAGCAATAACACCTCCTGTATGGTTAGCTCCTTCATTGTGTTGGGGGTGTATGTAACACGCGGCTCCGCGTTACAACCCAACGATGTTCGATTTTGACAAATACAGTGCTCTTTAAGGTCAAATAATCTAATTCTGTTCTTACACAATATTTCTCTTAACTGTGATTTTAGAAACAATCTCTGTTAGTTTCAAGCTGATTCAATTGAACTTTATTTGTAATTAATAGAGTTGTTTATGAAATATACAGAACCGCGCGCGATACGCATGGAACACGTGGCGGTTTATTGTGTCACAGTGGATTCATTTCGCTCAGTTGGATTATTCGCAGTTTACGTGAGGGATTTACTGTTCACATTTAACTATGCCTATCCGAATTTCAGAGAATAATGGATTATTATAATGACATGAGTTAAGGACATAGCAAACAGTGAATTAATTATTTGTGAATTCTTGTCATTGAATTCTTTACACGGATTACCTTTTTTTATTCTCAATGACAACTTTTAACAGTGACTATGGTTATATCATCATGTATTTTAAATTGGTTACATATATTCATTTCAATTCAGACATTTGTTAGAGAATAATTGCTACTGCGCAAAATATGCTACTTTAGAAACAGAGCTCATTTTGATACCGTCTAGTGCATGGACAATTTTGCTTAACTGTAACTTGTGCATGAAACATTCATATTAGTGAATACTATATCAAATTTTGCCGTCTAGAGTATGGACAATTTAGTTTGACTGTGACTGGTGTGTAAGACATTCATTTGTGTTAAAATTTAATTTTATTTCCGTCTAGAGTACGGTCCGTTTTCTTCAATTGTGAATGTTGATTTTGCATTGCAATATTGTGTACAATATACGTATGATGATTAGATTTAGCCTTCTCACATCACCAATCGCAAAAGGTCGGAGACTAATCATAAGCACGGATTTCAACAGCCGCTACCAAACTAATGTAGGGAATGATTAATCTCCCAAAAGTCTCGTACATAAATGGTGCTCCGATTCGTCGAACTCACAGCCAGCAAAGTATTAATAAACATCTAGATTTTGAGAAATTCAAGCACTTTGGATGAATGCCACAAAGGAAATTAAACTCTAAGACACATATCACAGAAAAACACCCTCTCGGGATTACAATGCTCGAAGACAGCTGTACGTTGACGGAGAGGACGATGTTACAGTGCCATCTATTCTCGACAACACTCATACGCATAATATGAGTTCCAATTCAGGAAATGCAGGAAGCCCGGTGATGAGCCCAGAAACAGGACGCACCAACACATGGGCACAGTATAAAATATGTCAATTCGATCCAGACTACCTTAACGCGTGGGTCGACGATGTTACTTTATTGGCCAAGGTGTCCAATATAACAGACGAAGGCTCAATATTTTTGAGGCCTTGGGAGACGATCCCAATGTCTTTCAGACGCGGACTCAAAGATATACTGCATCAATACACAGACATGGCAGAGTCTGCAACTCGCTTTCAAGCAGCGTTGGACACCAGATAGAGAAGACAGGCTTACTTAATTAATAAGCCAGATATCCCTAGGTAGCCGCACGCCTTCTGAGCTATTTAGGGAGATGAAGCAGAAAGCCTCGGAAATCGTAATGCGAATTTTCATACAGAATCTCCCGCCGGCACTACAAGAGTTGGTGACGTTCCTGCGCAAATCCATCGAAGTACAAGACGACGTTCTGCCGGCACATCTAGACAAGTGGTGGAAGAAACACCACTACAGATCACCTGCCCAAGAGAAAGACCACATCACCTCAAGACTGTTCGAATCACAACCCACCGCATCATTAGCCGGAATAAATCTCACGAATGAACGCCTCATCAGCCTGCTCGAGAACCTCACCGTAAGGCCAAATTTGTCCTCAGTCGATGCCGTTCATAATAGACGCGACCAAAGCAGGCGTGACCAGCGAGGACCACCGACACGGAATAGCGCCAGGCGGTCGACGTCGAGATACCGAGCTACAGTGCCACAGTTACCAGCGGAGTGGTGTCCGAATCACCGCAGCTATGGCCACTCCACACGTTATTGCATCGGAATCGGCTGCACATTCCCCCGCACAGACGCGACGTTCAAGTGAGCGCGGTCACACTCAACAACACAGGAGGATCCGCCCATGGAAGTTTCGGAAAACTGGTGTGGTCAGCCTCCTCTGCGGCAGTAGAGGCTGAGCACCCCAAGATTGTTAGCCACTCCTCATCTGATGGCTCTAAGAACGTTGCTTTCGCTGTAGAGCGCAATCAAACTATTGAATTTACAGCGACGGCTCCACTTAAGTCATTCTTCAAACGTCAAAATGCCAGCAACCAGTCCCATCGTCAGTTGCCACTATCAAAATCTTTTCTCCTCCGTGACGCAACCTGTGGCGAATTATTTCTCATAGAGATTGGATCAGATGTAAGCTTACTACGCCACAATTATTTTCAACCCACCCACACAGTCGACACCAGCAGTCTGACCTGCGCCAACGGCTCTACCATAGCGACGTTTGGAGTATGAGTACAACACAATCACGTTCTCCAACTCAAAAAGATGTTTCAATTCAGTATTTAAGTATGTATTAGGTTTTGCAAACCTAGTAACAAATTAGTTCAGTTTTGACCAGAAGGAAAAACCAAAGGCAGCATGAACGGAAAGTATAATCTCATGCATATTCGTTTCGTCCTTACTGGCGACTAATCAGTAGGAGCCGGTATTACGCCCTTTAGACACTATATATTTAGTAGAAGAATGTGGAATAATAGGACGGTACAATCTCCTAAACGAATGTGTAAACCTGTAATAGTGAAGCTAACATCATCTAAAGTCAACGATAATGCGACTTAAATGCTAACTCACACTATATAATATATATGTACCGCGTCTCTAAAGGATACTAACACTATGGCTATTGTGTTAGTAACTGATACCTTTTTTGAAATCGATGAGTACCGGATATTAACATTATAGTTTCCGAGTCGGTACATGATACCAACCTGATGGATATAAATTTATGCTAAAGTCCACCCAAATTGAGAATTACAACAATTTCCGAACACCTGTTACTCCAGTTATACAATACACTCTGGCCTTCATCGATATCAGTTATCACATTTCGCGGTAAGCAGGACATCATTCAATTCAATATATTACAGTTAAATACTGTTTGTTGCGAAGATCTAATATATATGCAAGTATGTATTAGGTTTTGCGAACCTAGTAACAAATTAGTTCAGTTGTGACCAGAAGGATAAACCAAAGGCAGCATGAACGGAAAGTATAATCTCATGAATATTCGTTTCGTGCTAACTGGCGACTAATCAGTAGGAGCCGGTATTACGCCCTTTAACCACTATATATTTAATAGAAGAATGTGGAATACTATGACGGTATAATCTACTAGACGAATGTGTAAATCTGTAATAGTGACGCTAACATCATCTAAAGTCAACGAAAATGCGAATTCAATGCTAACTCACACTTTATAATATATATGTACCCAGTCTGTAAAGGATACTAACACTATGGCTATTGTTCTAGTAACTGATGCCTTTTTTGAAATCGATGAATACCGGATACTAATACTATGGTTTCCGTGTCGGTACATGATACCAAACTGATTGGATTTAAATTTATGCTAAAATTTACTCAAATTGAGAATTACAACAATTTCCGAACACTAATACTAAGGTTCAAGTTCTACAGCCTCCAACCACCGTTCGGGCATTACGACGATTCTTGGGCAATATGAACTACTATTCTCGATTTGTACCCTGCCTTGCCAAGATTCTGGCACCTCTTCACAAATATCTCGTGCCAGAAAGCCGTTAGGCCAAGAAATCACAACCGATTCAGCTCAACGTGGACAACATGCAGGCTTACGAGGATGCGAAAAGGGCCCTATGCAAAGCAACCATGCTACATTCCCAGGATGGGTCTCAACCATTTGAATTTATAACTGACGCATCCGACGTTGCCATAGGCGCAGTACTTCAACAATCCATCAATGGAATACACCAAACTATTGCTTTCTATTCGCAAAAACTACAACCTCGCGAGACGCGATATGATACGTTAGGAAAAGAATTACTCGCAATCTACCGGTCGATCCTACATTTCCACACCTATCTGGATGGCCGAAAGTTCAAGATCTACACTGACCATCTTCCACTACTTCCGATGCTGAGAGGAAAGAAAGAGTATTTATATTCACGACGTGTCAACTCACAACTTACACGAATACACGAGTATGAATATGAAGTCTCTCATGTCAAAAGATCAGAAAATGTGGTCACAGAATCCCTAAGCCATCCGACAGATCTTTGTGCCTCAATATTGTGTCCTTCACCTATAAGCACTCAAAAATTGCAAGCGGCTCAGCAAGATGATCCAGCACTTCGGATATTTGATGTCAATCGACTGAAAACACTTGATTGCGATGGAAATCTGCTGCAGTGTGAAATAACTGGCATGGGCCCTGGGCCGTTTATACTATAAAAACTCTCTCACAGGATATTCTATGTTTACCATTCAATGAGCCACCCTTCTGGCGAAGCATCAGTGGAAATTCTATCCAGAACTTACTTTTGGCCTGGCATTCGGCGAGATATCATGATGTGCTCAAAAAAATGTCTAGAATGTCAGAAATGCAAAGTGACGAGACACACCAAAACGGCGCCACAAGTCATTCAAGTGACCAAAGTGCAGTTTACGTGCATACACATTGATCTGGTAACCTTACTTGCCGTGAACAATATGCGATAACTACTGTCAATACAGGATCGCACCATTCGATGTTATGAGGCTATACCACTGCCAGACAGGAAGCAAGAAACTGTCAGTTATGCTTTAGAGCTTAATTGGTTCGCTCAGTCTGGTGCTCCAGTTGAAGTGACAACCGATCGTGGCGCACAGTTCCTCGGCGAAGAGTTCGCAGCCATACTGCAATACTATGTTGTCAAACACTCAGTGACCGCTGCTCGCAATCCAAGAGCAAAGGTTTTGTCGAAAGGCCAAACCGAGAACTGAAAGCGGCGCTCAAGGCTAGCCCAGAAGAAAATTTGCTTGCGGCTTTACCGAAAGTACTCCTATCAATGCGTAAAAGACGTCGTGAGCCGATCAAATGTAGTTCCGCTGAAATGGTATTTGGCGAATGTCTACGGTTGCCTGGAGAACTAGTCCGATCGCGCCCTGAAACTGCAATAACGATGTACGATCCGACATTTCTGTTTCCACTTCGCAGTTTTCTACAATATAACGCTCAGAATCGGCCGATCTGTCCTACACGTCAGCAACATGGTCCAATTTATAAACGCAACTGCAAATGGTTCTTCGTCAACAACGATATGGATAACAGGATTCTAGCCAAACCGAAGCGCGGTCCTTATCGTGTGTTAGATCGACGTCAGAATTACATCATTTTGGAGATTAATGGCAAAGCTGAAGCGGTCTCCAAACACAGACTATCCCCGGCCGACGTTGATCCAAATGACCCGCTGTTCCGCGATGTAGACCTATCAGGCGGTGAAGAAACGATAACGCCACCCACAGACAGTCTTGCTGACAACGGACTGACGCCCGACATCTCATCAACAACCGAGCCAACTGAAGCCGTCACGCCGCTGCGAGATATAGAGGAACCAGAATCAGTGTTGACAGAGCCAAAATCAGTCGTTACACGGTATGGCAGAGCAATAACACAACCTGTAATGATTAGCCCCCTTCATTGTGTATTAATTTTCATTGTGTATGTAACACGCGGCTCCGCGTTACAACCCAACGATGTTCGATTTTGACAAATACAGTGCTCTTTAAGGTCAAATAATCTAACTCTGTTCTTACACAATATATATCGTAACTGTGATTTTAAGAAAAATCTCTGTTAGTTTCAAGCAGTTTTAATTGAGATTTCTTGAACTGCAATTTTATTTGTTATTAGTAGGGTTGTTTATGAAATATACAAAACCGCGCGCGATACGCATGGAACACGCGGCGGATTATTGTGTCACAGTGGATTCATTTCGCTTAGTTGGATTATTCGCAGTTTACGTGAGGGATATACTGTTCACATTTAACTATGCCTATCCGAATTTCAGAGAATAATGGATTATTATAATGACATGAGTTAAAAACATAGCAAACAGTGAATTAATTATTTGTGAATTCTTGTCACTGAAGTCTTTACACGGATTACCTTTTTTTATTCTCAGTGAGAACTTTTAACAGTGACTATCTTTATATCATCATGTATTTTAAATCAGTTCAGACATATGTTAAAGAATAATTTCTTGTGCGCAAAATATGCTACTTTATAAACAGAGCTCATTTTGATACCGTCTAGTGCATGGACAATTTTGCTTAATTGTGACTTGTGCATGAAACATTCATATTAGTGAATACTATTTCTACTTTTTTCGTCTAGAGCACGGACAATTTAGTTTGACTGTGACTGGTGTTTAAGACATTCTTTTGTGTTAAAATTTAATTTTGTTGCCGTCTAGAGCACGGTCCGTTTTGTTCCATTGTGAATGTTTATTTTGCATTGCAATATTGTGTACAATATACGTATGATGATTAGACTTAGCCTTCTCACATCACCAATCGGAAATGTCGGGGACTAATCATAAGCACGGATCTCAACAGCCGCTACCAAACTAATGTAGGGAATGATAAATCTTGCAAAATTCTCCTACAAATCGACTGGCCTAGAATAACAAAATTCAACAACAATTTACTAGTATCCAGGCAAGACAAAACAGGCCTTTGACTAGAATCAACAAACATTCAATCGGATTGCCAACAAACAGAAGAGCAAATACCAGAGGCGCATACGGTGATTAAGGTTTCCAAACAATATGAGCATTCAACACTGCAATCCACACTGGCGCTGTTACAATGTGCAAAACAAAAATTTGCGCAACAAAGTAAAATGATAAACTAAACTGGGAAAAATAGCACTCGTAAATGTAACACCGAACAATGCGCACATACGGTTAATTCGCAAGCCATCAAAAAAATAATGACCAGATCTCAGACATCACTTTGCAATACAGCGAGAATTTTCTTTACATACAAATAGGCACATAGACAAACACAAACGCATACACACTTTCCAACCAGCCAAAACAAGAAATAGAAGTAAAAGCGAGTCAGATTTGTTACCACAAGCATAATCAATTTTAAACCCAGAATTTATATAAATGAATAATTTTAGAGCAATTTTAAGTATTCACGAAATAAATGGCCTTTATCCACTTTGTTATTAATGTGTTATTTCTCCCTAATTAGAAATATATATATATATATATATATATATATATATATATATATATATATATATATCACATGGAGCCGGCTTATCCTCCAAAAGGAGTCACCTGCAGTAAAGTAAAGTAAAAAAATATATATTAGAACAAATTATACTACTTTTTCTGTTGCACCAGAAGAATTGCATTAAATTACCCCGAAATTCTTGCCATTTCTTGAGAGATATTTAGTAATATTCTTGAGTTTATACCATTTCTGTAAATATTTGTTATCAACTTAAATTCCAAAAATGGTAATTTACTATTTATCTGTCGCTCTAACTGGTATTTTTCAAATTTAATTGCAGAAAGCCAGCTTCATATATTCCAATGCCGGGTTTTTGTTACGTGGGTTGTTGCTCTGCACTAACAGTTTTACAAGTTTCCGATTAGTCACAATTTCCATTTCATTTTTGTCTTCGATCAAGCTTGGTTTGTATTCATCCCTTCCTACCGAAGGCTTCAACATCGTTCATACTAACCAATGGAAATGCGGTTCCATCACACATTTGTCTACTGTTTACACTTCTGTGCCTACTTTCCAGCACCATCCTTAGGCCAATATACACAGCGCAATACTCACAATAACAGATATAAGCAAATGTGGTAACCTCGTTCCGAAATCGTTTTGTTTATGCTTTATTTTATTGACTCACCAATGGTTTTAAACATAGAATTTGTCTCAGTAACTAAACTCAATATATACATATTTCTAGCGCGCATGAAAACCCTCACTCAACAACTAAATCTACAAGCGTATATATATATATATATATATATATATATATATATGTTACGATATGTGTGTTACGATATTATATTTATTTTGGAACGAGGTTACCACATTTGCTTAAATCTGCTATTGTGAGTATTGTGCTGTGTATAGTGGCCTGATGATGGTGCTGGAAAGTATACACCGAAACGTCGCCAGTAAACGATTATGTGATAGAACCGCATTTCCATTGGTTAGTATGAACGATGTTGAAGCCTTCGGAAGAAAAGGAAGAATCCAAACCCAACCCGATCGAAAACAAAAAGCAAATGGAAATTTTGATCAATCGGATCTTTGTGAAACTGTTAGTGCATTGCTCTAACTTACATTTAAATCACTCATTCGATCATCTAGTTTGACGAATTTATTCAATTTAATTCCATCGCCTTTCCACATTCGAAATATGTCATCGAATTAAAACAATAATTGATTGCGCGGGTGGTGGTAAAAATTCTTTAAATCAAGTTTGCGAGCTTGAAGTAAACACCTATCCCATTGTATTTAACCAGTCGTCGAACAACATAACAAAACTACCGCCAGCTGCAACGCACTGACGCGTTTCGACCTTCCATGATCATCATCAGAGTACGACGGCAAACTGACTATCGAGGATCAAACCGCATTGAATATATATGGAAATCAAATTTAGATATGCGGCTCTCACCTCTAGTAGTCTCACATACATTGAACTTGACTGGAAATGTCGGCTGCACAATTTCTATGCAGTCACGAACATTAACTGTTTGCAGCTTTCGCCACATATACATATATAGGCAATACAATACTAATCGATAGGCTTCAAACTGTGCTTAAAAATATCAGTTACCGAAACGGATTGTGGGTGTGCTATTATCTTTATCATCATAATCATCACCATGCATAGCAATACAAAAGTCAAAAGTGACTAAAGTTGCACTTCCATGTGACATTAAATTGTTCATGGCTATATGTGCACTGTAATAGAACATTAGGTCACCCATTCCTAGTGAGTAAGTTTTGTCCATTTAAAGACGCCATAGTTTATGCTACTGTTCCCAAACTTAACAACTTCTGTCCGCCGGTCGTCAGACGGAATTTCTATGGCTAAGCGCCACCTCTTCCCGTTCAGCTCATTTCACGATAAGTTCATTTGCCAATGTGAAGATGACTTATCTCATAGAATGGATTAACGGTGTTCGGAAATGGTTATAACTCTAAATATTGCTACCTTTCGTCACACATTGAAATAAATTGTGTTAGTATCTTTTTCGTTTTCGGTACCATAATTTTGTTATCGTGTACTGACACAAAATCCATATATTTGGTACCCTTTACAGACGTGGTATATATATATATATATATATATATATATATATATATATATATATATATATATATATATTGTGATTTGACATTGAAGACACACTGTCAAATACTTTATATAAAATTACCAGGTTTACACTTTCGTATAGGAGATTTTCTAGTTCATATTATCGCATTCCTCACCGAAATATATTAAGGTTAAAGGGCGTAATACAAACTTACACAGATAAGACGCCAGGAAACACGAAACTAATATGCACGAAGTTATACATTCTTTTCATGATATTTTCGGTTTATCCTTCTGGTCACATTAGAACAATTTTAATCCAAGATGCGCAGCACCTAATGCAAAATTACTTATTTACAACCTTTTTTTCAATTAAAAGCGAAATTATACTGACATTTATGGCATTTCGAAACCTCAAGTAGGTTGACGACATACAAAAGAAATAATTGCTGTGTCAATATTGCTTCCTTCTATTATTTTTATTTTATTATTAAAGGATCTACTCAGGTAATCCACTGCTCAGTCGAAAGTAATATTATTATACATAAAAGACCCGTGTAAACTAACAATTCTATCAACCACAGGCAAATTAAAATAGGTCATTTCTGCATTAAAATTCTTCGTATTTTTCAATACATTCAGTAGAATATAAGTATAGTTTCTTATTCTACAGCGAAGAAATTTCGATATAAGTTTGAGTGTCAAAATTTCCAATAAATAAATGAAAGCTCTTTGCGCATGCGATGATAACAATTAACTGTAATCGGGGTTGCAATCTGGATATCAAATTATGACCCTCTATGTATATACATTTTTGGGTATAAACTAAGAATTGTGTAGTGTTGAAAAGTTAATTCATCCATTAGACCGGTTTTAAGGTTTTAAATAACTGTCCAGGACATGCCGTGGACAGTTCCACACAAGGGAAACGCTTACAAAACAATTGGTTAATATTTAACATAAAAGTGTGTGTAGTGTGCGAGAGAGTAGCTCAGCGGTTAAATTATCGGATTCGAGTTCCGTCCGCGACAAATTCTGGACAGTACGCGATGAGAACCCAATAAGGACGAAACCGGCCTACTGGATGAATTGCCTTTACAACACTATACAATTCTTGGTATATACACAAAATCTTCTTACATAAAGATTTAGGTGTATATATTAAGATCACTTCCTTGATTTAAATACATTAACATTATGTCTTAATGGCTTTCATTTTTTATGAAACTATACTAGGCGGTAAACTCTATGTGAGATGGTTTGCCATTGTATGAGAAAGTCATCATGCACAGGGTCAGTTTGTAAATTATTAAAAGGAATTCGTCTAGCTTTTCTATCCTTAGTGTTATTACTTATTTTTTGTAATTATCGTCTTTGTTCTATTGTTCATAAATCTATCCTTTATAATCTAATTTGATCATGAAGGCTACAGATCCTAACTTATCCGCTATTAGGAGATTTACATTATCGAGTCTCTATGTATTTATATTAAATTTACTAGGTCCGAAATGAATTATGCTGTTTTACCAAGCTACGTACATCACCCAGCATATCGGTTCGTTCTTATTTATAATCCTTCAAGCTTTACAAGGAATTTCCAGTGAAGGATTCGAACCGAGTAACACATCCTTTGGAATTTGAAGCAAGATTACCTGCGCGAAGCCTCTCGGTATATTATAAGCAATTTTAACTATAAAGCCCATATTTTGCTTTTGTCCTAAAAGTAAAGTTACTAGGTCCGCAATGAATTATGCTGTTTTACTAAGCTAAGTACTCAGCATATCGGTTCGTTCTTATTTATAATCTTTCAATCACTATAATGAATTTGAAATTTGAGGCAAGATTGACTGCGAGAAGCCTTTCGGTATATTATAAGTCATTTTAAATTATAAAGCCAATATGTTGCTAGCCTCAGCTGAAAGATATTTCACATTGCTTTTCCATTAGTGTTTCATCTACCTATTGTTAATTTTCCACTGTAATACAAATATCATATCAACGATGGAAGTGATATGGAATGGAAAACAATTGGCAGGATTTTATCGGTTTGGGCGTGTCAATATCAAATAAACGTTGCCTAAGATAGCCAAAGTAAATGTTCAAGCAGATCAGTTTCCTCCTTGTTGGAATCTCTTAAAGTACTTTTCAGAATTTGTTGCAACCGCGGTTCGACACGCCTGTATTATGTGCAATCCATTTTCCAATGATAATAATTTTCCCTTGCAAACGGATGCCAAGTCAACGTAAAAATAATGATTCACGAACCATATTTATTTATATGGCAATTTTCTCAAGGTATTTGGAGAGTTCCTAATATAAAATGCTTGGTTTAAACTGAAAATTGTATGTACATATTGTGACAGGCTTTTAGTCGCAATCGCAACCTTGAATTTATAACTTTAATTCAAATGTTAATTTCTGCCATATTTTTCAAATTTTGATTAATCTTTATTTCAGCCTAACGTATGTGCATTCCCTTTGTCTAATGATAACAAATTTCTCTTGCAAACTGTTGTCATGTCAACGTAAAAATGTTTGGCGAAAATCTCAAGATAAATAATATGGGACTCCTGTCGTCCATATACTACAGGAAACAAGCTTATTTGATAATTATACAACCTGAGTCTATATCACGAAATGCGCAAGACGTAGCAATAAGTATCGTAATCCAATTTGCATACTTAATATCACTTCTACAAAAAGGATCACGAAACTTATTAACTTGCATAAATGTGGCACCTGCAGCCTTAAAGTTATAATCACGTAAGAATTGTTATTATGCATCTGCTGATCCTTTCAAATACATTTTATGGGAACCAAGAAGAATCGAATGACCCTCATTATATTATAGAAGATTTGACACACAAGATGTTTGATTTGAAATAGGAATCTTTGAGGATGACTAAAATCGGTCGAAACGCGTCAAAACGCATAAATGAAAGCAATTTTCTGTCGCTTCACCAGTCAACGTTGGACTAGTATTAGTATAAATTCGGTAAACTAGGTTTATATCAATCTGTTAACCAGTAGCAGACATAATTTTTGCGTAATTATATTGTAACACGCGGCTCCGCGTTACAACCCAATGATGCTCAATTTTGACAAATATAGTGCTTTTTAAGGTCAAAAAATCTAACTCTGTTCTTACACAATAATCCTCTTAACTGTGATTTTAGAAACAATCTCTGTTAGTTTCAAGCAGTTTTAATTGAGATTTTTTGAACTGCAATTTTATTTGTAATTAATAGGGTTGTTTATTAAATATACACACCCGCGCGCAATACGCAAGGAACACACAAGGATTATAGTGTCACAGTGGATTTATTTCGCTCAGTTTGATTATTCGCAGTTTATGCAAGTGATTTAATGTTCGCATTTAACTATACCTATCCGCAATTCAGAGTAAAATGGATTATTATAATTAAATAAGTTAAAACCATAGCAAACAGTGAATTAATTATTTGTGAATTTTTTCATTGAAGTTTTGACACGATTTTAATCCATTTATCATCAGTGACAACCGTTAACAGTGACCATATTCATATCATCATGTATTTTCAATTGGTTACATGTATTCATATCAATTTAGACATTTGTGGAAGAATAATTGCTTGTGTCTAAGACATTCAACTTTGTAAACAGTTTTCATTTTGCTGGCGTCTAGAGCACGGACAATTTTATTTAACTGTGACTTGTGCATAAGACATTCAACTTTGTAAACATTTTCATTTTATTGCCGTCTAGAGCGCGGTCAATTTGGACTACTTATGAATTTATATGCAGCGTTATTTACAATACATTTGTGATCATTCGTATTAGTCTTCTCACATCACCCATCGGGAAAAAGCCGAGGATTGATCATTTGCACGGATCTTCGGAGCCGCTACCAATGAAATGTAAGGAGTAATTAACCCCGTGAAACTCCAACAATACAATTTTCTTATCAAACAAGCTTAAATTTAAATCACTCATTCGATAAGCTAGTTCATCGAATGTATTCAATTCAATTCCATCGTCTTTCCGCATAATAAATACGGCATCCAATTATCTAACATGAAATGATGGCTTTAAAATTCTCCCTTCTAGTTGGCTGACTTCAAATAGTGCATAAAAATGTCAGCTACCGAAACGGATAGTGGGTTTGCTAAAGGAACAACTCTTATCTGTTTTGAAATTTAATTGCAAAACCTAAAATTAGTTGACGACATACAAAGGAAAAGCAATGCCATGATTTATGTCAATATAGCTTCCTTCTAATAATTGTGTTTTAACAGTATCGGATCTTCTCATGGCAATCCACCGCACAATCAACATTAATATTATTATTCATAAAAGCCACATATAAATTAACCATTCCATCAACCTCGGGTAATTTAATATATCATTTCGCCAATAATACTCCATGTATATCCCAAAGCAACAGATAAAATTTATGTAATTTATCTTATTCAGTGGCAGAGAAATTTAGACATCTAATAATTTGTATATAATAAAAAATTCACAATAACTAAATTAACATTGTTTTCGCGAGAGTGATACCAATTACTTTTAATCAAGTTTACGGTTTTGACAAAAAAACCTGACCATTTATGTACATACATTTGAGAGTACCAAGTATGAATTCCATTGTTTTGAAAAGGCAATTCCTCTGGCAGACAGTTTGACCTAATTGAGAACACACCACGTACTATTTAGAATACGCCGCGGGCAGTTCCACTCAAAGACAAAGCTAACGAACACATTTGTTACTACAAAAGTGAAAATTTTGTGTATTGTGCGGAAGGGTGGGCCAGTGGTTAAAGCTTCGGATTTTGAAGCAGACATGCCCAGGTTCGAGTCCTCTCGGCGAAAAATTCTGAGAAGTACTCACTGAGTTCCCAATTAGTACGAAACCAGTCTACTGGATGATTTGCCTTAACAACACAATGCAATTATTAGTATATACAAAAAAATGTACTGACCTAGCGCTTCAGGTGTTTTATCAAGTTCAGGACCTTGATTTAAAGACGTTCACAGTAAGTCTCAATAACTTTTCAGTTTCGTGAAAACTTACTAAATGGTAAACTCTATTTGCGATGGTTTTCCTTTGTATGAATGAATCACTTTTCACCGGGTCATTTTGTAAATGAATTCATTAAATTTTATGTAATTATCGTCTTTATTATATCTTTCATATATCTTTCCTTTATAATCGAACTTGTTTATAAGGATTACAGGTCCCACCTTATCCGCCAACAGGTAAATTACGTCATTGCATCTTTATTTCCTAAAAATAAAGTCGTTAGGTCCGGAAAAATTTTTTATCATTGTTTAATGGAGTTTATGCTGTAAAGATCATACAAAGTACATATTTGAGCTATTCATATTGATTGGTATTAAAGCTTGCTGATGTCTGGTTAAAATTTTTAAACTTGTTTAGAATTAACTTTTATTAATTGCTTGAGCCAGGGTTTAATAATATAAAGATGAATAAATTACTTCAATGTCTATTTCTGAGCAGCATCAGTGAGGTTTTCAAAATAATTGAAACTATCCAAATATGAAATTGAAAGCTAAAAGCATATAAACATGCTACGTTTAATTAGAGCGTAGATAATATTGCTTAATTTTACTATTAGTGTTTCCACTATATTACGTTATAATTAATATATTATTGATATTTTATTTTTTTATTCTAACGCGTTTATGTATTATATAACATCAAATACATAATTTTAAAACTGTGACATTTTCAGATTTCTGCATAAATTGCACCTAAGATTTTTCGTATTTATTCAGAAGATGAATAACCCATATATCATAAATTGTTTGTTGCAACCGTGGTTCGACACGGAACTCATTTAACTCCGATTCTGCTTCTGAAATTTACTGCGACATCCCTGAAGGTATTTGGAGAGCTCTCAATATATAATGCTTCGCTTAAACTGAAAATTGTTTGTTCATAATGGGGGAGGCTTTTCCTCACAATCGCAACCTTGATTCTTATAACCTTAATTCAAACGATAATTTCTGCTATATTTTGAAAACTTGGATTAATCTTAATTTCAGCCTGATTTAGGTGCATTGCTTTTGTCTAATGATAACAAGTTTCTTCAGCAAATTGATGTCAATCAACGTTAAAATGATTGGCAAACTTTTTAAGATAAATACTTTGTGACTTATGTCGTCCATATACTATAGGAAAAAAGTTAATTTGATAAATTAACGACCAGAATCTTTATCACAAATTGCGCAGGAACTAATAACAATTATCTCAATCCAATTGGCGTACTAAATATTATAGCTCATTCTATTTCATTTAACCAGTCGCAAAACATATATTATTTCAATGATCACACGTACTGACAGGTTTCGGCCTAATATGGCTACTTAGTTGCGACTGCTTAAATAAATTAGGATTGAAAATAATTTAAAAGAAACATGTTGCACGACAGAGAATAGATCATTTACCTGATTATCGGGTTGCGATCCGATTTGTTTGCATCCGCTGTCTTCCTGATTTTTTCTCCAGAATTTTCGATATCCGGATATGGATATCTTTTTCAATGGAAAGCTCATATCATACTAAGTTGACAATCAATATGTCAAGTGGAAATATTAGTTTAAACTGCCCCATTTATACTTGTTGTTAGATCTCTTAAGCATAACGTTTTTCTTAATAAAATGCTAGGAAAGTGTATGTCAAATTGGTTTGTGTATATGTCTGCATGTGTACACGCTTCGAAATGAGATTACAGTGATTTAGTCACAATTACTGACAACTCACTAGATAAGCGTACGCCATGCCTGTGTGTATGTATTCTCGTTTGTTTTTGATTGAGGAGTAATCAACTATTGCACGTGTACACTCATCCCAGTGAAATGACAGCGATTTAGCAACATCTGACTAATCACTAGATAAGCGTATGCCACGTCTGTGTGTTTGTGTGTGTGAGCGTTTGCTTAAGACTGAGAAATAATCTGTTACATGTAATTAACGGCACGTGTAACAGAAATTCACATGAAACTAAAATAATAACTGTCATTTCCTAAATGCACACGTCAGACCTATTTTTACACGTACTATCCTAAATGAAGTAATTACGAGTGGCATCCTGGTGAGGAGGGGGCAAGATACTGTGAATAAAGTAAATAATTTAGAGTCGGTAAAATTAAATTTGAAACGGAAAAGTATTCTGCTGGGTAGATAGTTAAAAAAAAATAAAAAGGGGTCTTAAAAGAAATTGAAAATTGTCTGATAAAGAAAGATGCAAACACAAATGTTTGTTAAAAAGTGCTACACTAACAACATAAAGTAAGATAACAGATAATATAAGATAACAAGTAATCAGGGATGAAATAATAAAATAATCAGAAAATAAATTAGGCAATATTGAATTAATTATCCTCCACCTCTGTAAATTAATATCAGTCTTATGTTTCAATTCTTTTACTTGAGCGGGTTTGAGATTCTGATTTGTGCAATCTTCGTTTTCTACAATTATTTAGTGCTGTATTCCAAATTGGACATAGTGATTTTTCTATGGCTGCTTCATTCATTATGTCACTTCTCGATTTAATTTCGATGGATTATCCAATCAGTCTAGTCGATCTGCTCGGCTACAAATTGATATACGTCTGCACCCATCCCAATTAATTGTGTGTCCGGTCTCTACTGAATGGCGTGCG
Source organism: Eudiplozoon nipponicum (assembly GCA_029291075.1). Lineage (NCBI taxonomy): Eukaryota > Metazoa > Platyhelminthes > Monogenea > Mazocraeidea > Diplozoidae > Eudiplozoon > Eudiplozoon nipponicum. The sequence goes on along the minus strand of JAQBSW010001896.1, from coordinate 46,892 downwards.
AGATCTGATATATTAACATGGCTATACTTGCATGCGGTTTTATGTTCCCTTCCTCTAACCTTAATTGAGCAAATGGTTACACCAGGTTACAGTCGTTACATGGAATTTCATATACTCCTTATGTGTCTAACAGTTCTATTTTCTCCTTTTGGTTGGGAATTTTAATACCTAGGGTAAGGATCGGTTTTAAAATAAAAACATTGGTTGCGCGTGTGGTGATAACAATTATTATTTTCAAGGTTGCGGTCTTGATATAAACACCTGACCCATTAATTACTTACGCATGTCAGTATAATGTACGAATTGTATAGTGTAGAAAAGGCAATTCGTCCAGTACATAATGAGTTACCAAAAAAGACGAAACCGGTCTACTGAATGAATCGCCTTTCTACATTATACAATTCTTAGTCTATACTGGCATGCGTTGGTATTTAATTAGTCAGGTGTCTATATCAAGACCGCAACATTGTTTATAATAATTGTTATCACCACCCGCGCAACCAATGTCCGTTTAATTCCTAGCATTTTATTTTAAAAGAAAAACAAGTTATGCTTAAGAGATCTAACAACAAGTATAAATGGGGCAGTTTTAATTAATATTTCCACTTGTCATATTGATTGTCAACTTAGTATGATATGTGCTTTCCATTGAATAAGATATCCATATCCGGATATAGAAAATTTTGGAGAAAAAATCAGGAAGACAGCTGATGCAAACAAATCGGATCGCAACCCGATAATCAGGTATTCAAAATAATTGTAAGCCGCACCCGCGAATCCATTAATTATAATTTGAATCACATTTAAATGTGTCAAACTTTACTTTAAATATTATGTTCTTAAATGCGTAGAAATTGTGCAGCCAACGTATCCAGTGAATTAAGAAACGCCATTTGATTTACGATACATTTTAAAATTACAATGCGGTTTAACCATCATTGTTCAAATTTCGTCATTTTCGGATAATCACCATAGAAGTTTAAAGAATTGGGCATATATGCTTGACGGTCGCATTTTTATTCCCTGCCACGGAATAAAAAGGTATTATTGTTCATTTAAAGTATGAAAAATTAAGTAAAATTATTCTTTACATCACTTCTACAAAAAAGGATCACGAAACTCATTGAGTAAGATCAAATCTTATTTTATTTAATAATTCGTCGAACAGCATAACATATCGCCAGTAAATCACATGTCCTAATACGTTTCGACTTTTTCTGAACATATGTGATCAAGAAAAATTTGTTTGTCGCAAGTAATATAATGTCGCGTACACATGAGTTTCGTGTTTATTGGCGACTATCCAATGGGAACATGCATTACGCCCTATACCCACTATATATTTGAGTGAGGAATGTAGGAAAATTGGACAGTATAATCTCCTTTATTAATATACAGGAAAACCGTAATAGATTTAACTTCACCTCAGATCTACGGTAATGCGTTTTCAAATCCACTTCACTAAATAGTATATATAAAGCAAGCCTCTAAATGGTACATTCACAAAGAATTCCTAAATTATAAGATTTTATATGCTACTAAGACGATGGTTTTATAACACAGAGCATGCCTATTTTTCCATCAAAATTGTGGTACCAAAAAAATTATTTCCGTGGTGGGCAAAGTTTCATCTAAATTGAGATTTAAAACAAATTCTGAGGACCTATTACTCCAGAACATCAATACAGTGTGATTGTTTGTTAGTAATATGTAGAACTAGTTATAGGGCATTTGAAAAATTTGATTTTTTTAACTCCTAATGAACATTAGGCTGAAATGCTAAATAAATTTATAATATTATTATTAAAATATCTACAAAAAATTGAATTTTTATTTTGCAACAATAGCCATCTAGCTTTATAGATATGAAAATTTAACAAATAGTCAAGAGTACTTGTGACGGTTATTAAACATGTAGGCGACGATAAAAAAATTATAATTTGATTTGAAGCTTCACCTATTCAATTGTGAAATTTCCATAGAAAATAAGTTTTTCATATATTTTTTTAAAGTCAGTAATTATATGTATAATGTTTTTTAGTGAAATTTTTTTCAAATAATGTGGTTATTTTTTCTTGACATGCATCAATAATATAAAAGGATTATGTACAGTTTTACAAATCTAATGAATAATAGGCCCAATCGAGACAACTTTGAGCGTCTATTAAAAAGCTCCCATTAATCAGCCAATTAAATGTAATATTAATGATAAATGAAGAATAAAATCACTAGTAATGGGTGGCCAACTGTTCATTTACAGCCCATACATACGTTTGAATTTCATAGTTATACGGCAGAGTATTGTTCTATTTTATCGTCATTCTGTAGTAGTTTATACGTTATGTAATCAGACATTCACTGATTATGCATGTGTAAATAAAAATTATTTTTTATGTAGTTAGTGAGCTTGAGATAAAGACCATGCCCAACTTTCTAGTAATTCTATCAACATGGCGAAATTACCGCGAGTCACCCGTAATGACGTGCTTTGGCTTATGATAGTAATCATGAAAGTTTGGCGTCGAAATGGGTAATGAGGATTGAAACGAATTAAGAATAAAATTTGATAGATGTATATTCATATGCATACAAATATAATACAATAATAAAACAATTTACAATTATTTATTAGAACTTGATGAAAAGAAGCGTTTTACTTTGACAAAACTACATTGCACGAAAAAGAATAAAAAATTTTATGTCATTTTCTAACTTATTTTAAATTCTTGTTTTTCTTTTGAAATAACCTGTGGCAGAGTATTAGATATCTCATCTTTCAAAAAGACTTAGTTCAAATAAAAGGTTAAATTAAAAGCCAGTAATGGCCAAAGTAGGTAGTAGATGAGTTGTTGTTATTTTGCATGTCAGTGACCGCTGATACATCTAAACACTCATTGCCATCTTAATGAATATAGAAAGTTACTAGTTCCTGAATGGAAACCGATTCGGCACTAGCAACCTGCTCGAACATGTTTTGACCAAGTGTCCGGTATTCGCTATCATTGATAAATGTTTCAAAAGCTGGGGGCCCAGTAAATGATAACTTTTTTGTTGCCCTTTTCGGTTACCAGTCTAAAGATCAGTTGCAGTAGGTACAGTAACGTTATTTATCAAGTCAAAACCAACACAAAGCTCAGATGATTGGGCTTGCTCTATTTGATTGGGAAAATTGAGTTGAATCGAATGTACTATCAGATTTCATCCGAACTATATATTCGTTGTCTTGAGCGTAATTGTAAAACGCATAAGTTTTATATATCTAAAACACAGTAATAAAAATATATTCCTAAATTATAAAAAGCCTGATATTTAAGGATGATTTCGTGATTTAACAAAATACGAATAATGTTCTATTGAATGAGATTGAACACCAAACAGAACTATACTAGGTATAAAACCGAGAATGGATTCCAATACAGTCATTATTATCACATTCATTTAGATTCAGTGGAAAAAAATATATTGACAACGAACATTTATAGCGTTAAATAACACCTCGTATATTTAATATTCAAAATGCAAGTACCATTTGGCATAAAAAAGAAAAAAACATATAGAAAGAAATATTTATCTCCTTTAAAACATAATGCACCGTAATCTAAACGTAAACCTATTGAAATGTAGGTACCTCGTTTATACTATCTTATTAAAAATGATAAATTCGATAAAAGATATTAACTAAATATGCAGCTTTTCTGTGCCGTAGCCAATGGCGAAATACGACATTGTAGATTGAGCTATTTTAAGCTTTGCATTAGTCGTTAAGGCAGCAAAGACGTCTCCTGGCGTTCAAATGCAAGATGAATTACTTTGTAAGAGGTTATTTGCATTTCCGAATGAAAGGACTTAAATTGAGCATATCACAAAGGACAATTGGTATATTCTGCATAAACAGACAACGGAAGTATTCCTTTGGAATTATTCTAAACTTGTTAGTCAATACGCAAAGATGTAGTTGGTTAAGCAAATTTAACTAAACTTAGTCTGTAAGAGCGATAAGTTATGTTGTCTTTATTATTATATGGAATAGTTTAAGGAAATGTATTCTCTCAGAAATCTTGGTTTCTTACATAGTAAATTCGGATGAATAAATTCGGCCTATGCTAGAAAATCTTGCACAATTATAAAGGAGGTTTTAGGTATAATATGTATAATTGTGAGAAAGAAATATATTTCTGATTCACAAAATATTATTCCTCAGTGACAAGATGAAATCCATGTGACAATCTAAGGTATTCTCTATAATCTCGTGAGAATGATATATAATTTGTATACTGAGTCAATGTACCAACTAACGCAATGGGTTAGTCTTAATTGACTGTTACCAACAACAACCCTATACTCCTTCCGCTTATACTATAGTAGCCTGGCGAACAAGTTGCTTAAAAGGCGTATAACGAAAGATTGTTGAAGAAAAGTATACAACAGCAGACTTTATACTTGGTGGCGCAATGGTAGTACTTACAATTATAAATTCATTAATAACTTTCCACATAAAATGCATTACAGTTAATCAAATTTCAAATCCAAGGTCATGTGGAAAATTATGTACCTCCTCAGGAGGTTCAATGTGCACCAAATCAGCATATTGAGTACGTTCTTGGTTTTTTATTATCTGGCTCTGTCGATGTTCTTGATTTTGATACCGGAGCTGTTCTTGTTCTCTTTGGTCTTGTATTATATGATCATGTTGTTGCTGTTGCTCATCTCTTTGGTTTCGCATTTCATATTCTTTGTGTTTTTGTTGCTTTCGTTGTTCAGGTAAAGAAGTAATTTTAGGTGCGACGAACGGTGTATCGCTGGAGATTTGAAACTTTGATAAAAGTGATTACATCCAATCGAAATCACTTTCGCGTACACGCCAATATCCACCTTTTCTGCGTCCACCATTCTTATGTGGGACATTCTTGAAATACCTGTTTAAGGACAATGTGTGTCTTATAGAGTTCTTTAGCAGACAAAAAATAAAAGCAAATACAATATATCCATTAAATGATGCAGAAATATACTTGCAAAAATTACATTTCTTTATTTTTCTAAGAGCGTATATATATATATATATATATATATATATATATATATATATATATATATATATACGCATAAATTCATGGTCATCAAAGTTTAAACTTGACTGATTATTGAATCTTATTCCGAAAGTACATACATTTGTCAGTATAAAATAGGCAATCCATAGAACGAAGTAGGCATTTCGTCCAGTATACCGGTTGCAGACGTATTTAGAAATCGGTATATGGACTAAAAATGTTTATTTCAACTTCATTGATCAATAAATTACGCAAATAGATTAAGTTAAGATCGGAGGTTTGTTGGGATGTCACCTAGCTCATGCATTCATATTCTGTAAATTCTGGCTACTAAATAATATCATATATATTTGAAGTTAATACATGGCACTTTCATAAACAAAACAGGAGATGTTGAAATATATGAAATGCTTAAATATGTTCACATTCAATCTTTTTGCTAGTACAAAAGCCCTCAGTCTAACACATTGACTTTTCTTTACGTATAGCTATCGAGACAGGAAGATTGCATTCTAAAATGAATATATGTCGAAAGAAGACATATTCTTGGCAAGAGTAACCTCAAAAATTTTGTTGAACCAAACATAAAACGTAGACACTAATAGAAACGCAATTCAATCGTAGATAACCAGAAGACCTTATGTGTCAAAATACATTTTAAGTGGTAGGCATCATTCGAAAATCTTAATATTTGGTAACACGGGCATTGATAACAGTTTTGAAATCAAGTTTGCGCTATTGATACAAACACTATTCCCATTATATATATATATATATATATATATATATATATATATATATATATATATATGTGTGTGTGTATGATTCTTTCTTTTCACTGAAAATATTATGCACATAATAGGCCAGGTGTTTGAATGAGTTATATTTTAAATCCAATTGTATTTAACCAGTTGTTGAACAACATAACGAAACTACCGCCAGCTTCAACGCACTGTCGGTTGCACAATTTTTTTGCAGTCACGATCATTAACTGTTCGCATATACATAAAGATATATAGGCAATACAATTAAACAATAATTGATTGCGCGGGTGGTGGTAGCAATTCTTTAAATCAAGTTTGCGAGCTTGAAGTAAACATAATGCACATAATGGGTGAGTTGTTCATATCAAGACCGCAACTTTAATTAAAGAAGCGAAATGCCTTTTTTCCACGAAGAATCATAATTATAATAATAATAAAAATAATCTGGTGAATGAGCTGCATTTACCAAGTTATGTAATGCTTTGTGCGTTTTAGCAATTTGAACATAATCCACTTTTGCCTTTATAAATGGCTTCATTCATACATGGAAACGAAATACATTGTGCCGAACGTGTTCACGCACAAACTATGAGTACTATGCTCCAAGACATAATGGGGTATGAAGTTTATTCAACTTTAGATCTAATCTCTTTCCGGGCAATATATTTGGATGTAGTGTATTGTGTAAGAAGTACATAGTTCTTCGCCTGTTACTACATTAATTAAGTATAAATTTAAGTGTGATTAAAATGGAGGCTAATATTAAAAGTGAAGACATAATTTAGTTCAATGTATTGTAGGCCTATAAAGCGTACAACATTTCAGCATATTCCGTCTCTAAACGGGAAAGCTATCATCCCGTTTCATGTGAACCATCAAGTTTGGTAGAACTGCGCAGTAACTCATTGTTAAATGTGTTTGACGCAAAATTAATTTAAAACATTTTTTCCAAACTCGTAACTCAAGAGCATAACGCAATGAACACTTTAAATATGGCCATAGAATTTTTAAATTTTTTAAAAGTTAAATGCAAACAAATAATTAATTTTAATATAATTTATCTGCTAATCCACATTAGAGTTCTTGTAATATGGAAAGTTGTCCTTCATAAATTGACAAATTTCAGCAAGAGAAATTTCCTGTTTACCTGATTTAGCAATGGCCAAGCAAATAATTGAAATGTAGGAAAATTCCAGCTTTTCTATGCAAGGTGTTCCATTTCTGTTTCGCAACACGGGACCGGTTAAGTTCAACATTTTCTTCAGATTTTTACAAATTTTTGTAAGGGACAACTGGCAAGACGTTTTTCGCGTTCTTAAATATAAATGAAATGAAATATTTCGCAAAGAATGAATTAAATGGAGTTCATTTACAATGCAAATGGCGTAAACAAATAATTCTGCTTCAACAGATTGTCCCGTATTCAATTTGCTTGTTAGTGGTGCTTGCTGAAGGCAAAGCACACTATAACTATGCAACATATTTATTATTATTGGTGCTCGCTGGAGGCAAAGTTCACTATTACTATGCTTCATATTATTATTATTATTATTTCAATTTGTATTATTCTTCTTATTTTTCTTCCGTACAAATTTTGGCGCGTAAATAGTCCCGCAGTTTTTCTTAAAGACTCGCAAGAGGGTCGCCAAAATATGCGGCTTTTTAAGGATAGGCGTGCTTTCATTTTATAAGCGATCGGACATACGATTTTCGCACAACAGGCGAAATATCACCGAAAAATACCACGGACAATGCATTGCGGCTAACTTTGACGGATCGTAGAAATTTGATTCGTATACAGTTTTTCTGACCTGAGTTTAAGGATTTGATTGTGACAAAATATTGTCTAAGCGATGTCAAATATGTAAACTGTAAAAATACAAGCACTACTATGTTTACATGCAGGGTCGAATTTGGCCACTGCAGGCACCAGTCACATTTTCTTCAGGAAATGTACATACTAGTTATTCTTATTTTTCAAATTGTGCGTATTTTGAAGGAGAGGTGTGCTATGACTTTTATAAGCAATTTGACGTACAATGTTTAAAGATTTGTTTGTTGCAGAAATTTGTCTAAGCAATTCCTAATATGTCAACTTTAAAAATCCAAAATTTCTATTAATCTTCCGTACTGAGGACCCTAAAAACCATTCCAAGTAACCTAGCACCCCCAATGCAACACTCTCGTAATCACCCTAGTTATAAATTGTACATTCTATTTATTATTATTATTGTGAGACTAAAATTATCAACCCTAACTTCTCCTACATCTTTAACTCTACAGACGCCAAACTCGGGCGAGCGCTACAGAATGATTTCGCCGGTTGTGCTATATTTTATGACTTATGGATTTCATAAAAATGAAGATTAAAAATCAAAAAAATCACATAGGCTAACATTGAAAAATCCTTGCTCACCTGAATATTAAGTAAAAATATTACTTAATAATTCATAAATTAACACGCAAGTGTTCTATGCAGAGATCTTTAAATTTACCGAAGACACACTTGGCCCAGTGCTTCAGACTGATCTCGCCAGGTGTACCCTACCTTTTCCAACTGACCAATCCTATGCTTTCCATAAAAAAGAAAATTAAGTCTTAAAAATAACATAAACTTACATTAAAAAGTCTCCGCTCCCCTGAACAATCGGGTAAAAAATTACTTAGCGATGCATAAACTAACACGCAAGAGACAGGTGTACTGACACAGAAATAAAATGTCCTATGCAAAGCGTAAAAAAATTGATTCGTTTACAATTTTCTGACCTGATTTTAAAGATTTGTTTGTTACAGAATATAGACTAAGCAATGGCTTATATGTAAACGGTAAAAATCCAATTTTCTCAGTAAGTAATTTATTTCAAAGAAGAATTGAGCTTTGAACTTTATGTACTTTACGTTACTAATTTGGCTTGTGAAAGCCAATTACTGATATTCTATTTAAACTTATTACTGTTATTACTATTCTAAGACTAAAATTTTCAACAATAACTACTCCTAGATCTTTTAATCTACCGACGACAAACTTGGCACTGCACTTCAGACTGCACTCGCCAGGTGTGCTGTATCTTTTCTAACTGATCAGTCTTATGCTTTCCATAAAAATGAAGATTAAATATCATAAAAATCCCATAGACTTACATTGAAAAGACTCCTCAACTGAACAGTCCGTAAAAAAATTACTTAACGATGCATAAACTAACACGCAAGAGGTGAGATGTATTTAGACAGAAATAAAATGTTCTATGCAGAGCGTACAAATTTGATTCCTTTGCAAATTTTCCGAAATGATTTTGAAGATTTGTTTGCAACAGAATATAGAGTAAGCAATGTAAAATATAAAAATCCAATTCCCCCAGTAATTAGTTAATAATAAAGAAGAATTGACCATTGAATCATATTCAGTTTACGTTAGTTATTTGCCATCAGAAAGCCAAATTAATGATATTCATTAAAAATTATTATTATCACTATTGTGAGACTAAAATTTTCAACTCTAACTCCTAGATCTTTAAATCAACAGATGACAAACTCGGTCCAGCGCTTCAGACTGATCTCACCGGGTGTGCTATATCTTTTCTAATTAATTAGTCTTATGCTTTCAATAAAAATGAAGCTTAAATATCATAAAAATCACATAGACTAACATTGAAAAGACTCTGCTCACCTGAACATTCCGTTAAAAAATTACGTAAAGATGCATAGATTAACACACAAGAGACAGAGATGTATTTAGACAGGATAAAATGGTCTATGCAAGGCGTACACATTTCATTCGTTTAGAATTTTTCTGACCTGAATTTAGAGATTTGTTTGTTACAGAATACAGACTAAGCAATCTCTAATATGTAAACAATACAGATCCAATTTTCTTAGTAAATATTTAATTTCAATGAAGAATCGACCTTTGGACTTCATTCAGTTTAAGTTATTAATTTAGCCTAAGAAAGCCAACTTTCTGAAATTCTATTTAACCTTATTATTCTTATTAATATTATTAATATTATTATTTAAAAAAAATTATTATTCTGAGTCAAAACTGGCACACTCAAACACTTCCTATAGCTTTAACACTAAAGACTCTAACTCGACCCAGCGCTACAGACTGATCTAGCTGATTGTGCTATATCTTTTCGTCTGATTAGTCTATGGCTTTCATAAAAATGAAGCATTAAATATTATAAAAATCCCACAGATTTATATTGAAAAGACTCCGTTCAACTGGAGAATTCCGTAAAAAATTATTTAGCGATGCATAAACCAACGCGCAAGAGACAGAAATAAATGTCCTATGCAGAGCGTACAAATTTGATTCGTTTTGCAATTTTACGTCCTGATTTTAAAGATTTTTGTAAAAGATATAGACTAAGTAACTCTAATATGTAAACTGTAAATATACAATAACCCTAGCTAGTTAAATACAAATAAGAATTGACATTTGAACTTTATTCAGTTTACGCTAATAATTTATCTTGAGAAATCCAACTCTGATATTCTATTTAAACCTATTATTCTTATTATTATTATTATTATTCTTATTATTATTATTCTCAGACTAAAATTGTCCACTCTAACTCCTCCTGGAACTTTAACTCTACAGACTCCATACTCGGCCCAGCACTTCAGACTGATCTCGCCAGGTGTGCTGTATCTTTTGAAACTGATCTGTCTTATGGTTTTCATAAGAATTAAGATTAAAATCATGAAAATCACATAGTCTATCATTGAAAACTCTCTGCTCACCTGAACAATCCGTAATATAATTACTGAACGATGCAAAAATAAACATGCTAAAGACAGAGTTGTACTTAGACAGAAATAAAATGTTCAATGCAGAGCGTTCAAGTTTGATTCGTTTACAATTTTTCTAACCTGATCTTAAAGATATGTTTGTTACAGAAAATCGACTAAGAAATCTCTGAAATGTAAACTGTAAAAATGCAATTTTCCTATTAATTAGTTGATTACAAATATTAATTGACCTTTGGACTTTAAAGTTATTAATTTGGCTTGAAAAAGCCTACTTACAGATATTCTTTTTAAAATTATTATTAATTTTAGTCTAAGACTAAAATTATCCACTCTAACTATTTATAGAGCTTTAACACTACAGACACCAAACTCGACCCAGCGCTTAAGACCGATCTGGCCGGGTGTGCTATATCCTTTCTAACTGATCAGTGTTATGGTGTTAATAAAAATTAAGATTAAATATTATAAAAATTCCACAGATTTATCTTGAAAAGACTGCTCATCTGAACAATCCGTAAGAAAATTACTTAACGATACATAAACTAATACCCAAGGGACTGAGATGTACTGAGACAGGAATAAGGTGTTCTATGCAGAGCCTACAAATTTTATTCGTTTACAATTTTTCTGCTCTTATTTTAATTATTTGTTTTTTACAGAAAATAGATTAAGCAATCTCTAATATGTGAACTGGAAAAATCTAATTTTCCTAGTAAGCTGCCATAATGAGGACCCTAAGATCCACTCCAAGTAACCTAGCAACATCTTTGCAAAACTCGATAAACCACCCCGATTACCCTAGCAGCCACCCTGGATAGCAACTGAGGTCCGAGTTTGGCCAGGCGCATCATAGCTCTGTAAGAGAATGTCGCAGAATCATGTAAATCACAACAATTGACGAAGCTATCATGCTGTGCGAGAACATACTCCACAACGGGGTATAATTTGTACCCCTGGGGCCCTAGCAATCACACTGTTTACCGTAGCAACAACCATAGCAACCATAATGGGGCCCTAAAAACCACCAAAAGTAACCTAGCAACCTCATTGCAACACTCTAGCAATCACCCCGTTTAACACAGCAGCCACCCTGGGTAGCAACTGAGGGCCGAGTTTGGCCACTGCAAGCACCACTCACATTTTCTTCAGGAAATGTACATTCTAGTTATAATTACTATTAATATTATATCATGCCAACTCAGCAAACTACTCAACTTATTTATGAGTTCTGTTTAATTTGCAGGTCATAAAAAGCAGGCGTTTCAGAGAGCAAAATTATCGTGATTCATTGCAAAAATCTCGTTTAGGACTAACCAGGTGCATGCATCATAAAACTCGCATTGGTTTTTAAGTCTAGTTACTATTTGACTACTCTTGGCTTGATATCTGCTTTCAAGCTCATCAAATTTAAGAAGCTCTGTCTGACCATACATATATTTGAAAAAGACAAAACCTGTACCTGCTGTTTAGCTTTTCACATTGCCGAATCTAGTTTGCTTCTATTATTGAACTGTGGTTATTCTGCTCTACAAAGACAGCTCGATAATTGTTTATGCCTAACGACACCATTAAGGACAAGACACTAATACTCGGAGTAAGCCTATCAGGATTTCAAAACGATCGTCTACGCTACAGAAACATTACAACGGTCCTTTCTCTGTTTACATTAGTCTTGCAGTGTGCCATAACCATATTTGAGATATATATTTTTGGAATCGACAAGTTATCAAATAACTCAATGAGTGTAAAACTTTATTAATTGTTTTCAGTAATGAAATCAAGCCAAATATACATTACGTAGTAATTTCAAATTATGTATGGATTCAAATAAAACTGTTGTTATGTTTTCAGAGACGTAAGTAATATCACGTAAAAATGAGAAGTAGTCGATGGTTGTATTACCATCTGGAAATCTCTTTTTTTATTAGCAAATAAATAAATAAATAAATAAATAATAATAACTAGAATGTACATTTCCTGAAGAAAATGTGAGTTGTGCATGAACTGGCCAAAGACAGCCCTGCAGGTAAAGAGAGAAGTGCTTGGACTTTTACAGTTTACATATTAGATATTGCTTAGAAAATTTTCTGTAACAAACAAATCCTTAAACTCAGGTCAAAAAATTGTAAACGAATCAAAATTTTACTATCCGTCAAAGTTGGCCGCAATGGATAGTCTTTAGAATTTTTCAGGCGATATTTCGCCCGGTGTGCAAACATCATAAGTCCGAAAAATATTGTAATTTTTTTGGAAGTACTTTTGTTCATATTGTCGAAGTTTTTGGCTTGTCTTGTCGAAGGAAAATGTTTAGAGTTTTGATCTGAGTGGCTGAATTGCACAAGCGGGACACTGCGTGGTTCCATCTCCGACTCTGTATTAATAAATCGTTGTAATCTTCTTGTCGATTGTTCTTTTTAATTATCAGCGAAAGGAACCACAAATTTGCTTTGGGAATTTTATGTGAATATTTGTTTTAAGGTCTCAATCATTTTGGTTCAGTAACCTGTGGATATCAGCGTATCCTGGAAAGCTTTCTTATTTAATATAATATATAAATTGCTAGTAAATTAATGATATTATGGCTGGTTTATTAAACACTGAGGATACAGAGCAGTTGGCTAGTGGACGTAAGGATTGTAGCTTAAAAGATAGTTCAGAGGAATTTAAGTGTTCCGAAATAGATGATCATTCCGCATATATGGATTTTCCGGGCGTGGCATCCAAGAGACCCCCTTATGGTAGTGACCAAAGGGCCTCTACACACTTATAGTAAAATTAAACAAAAGTATCAACGCACTAATTAAACATGAAATGCTTATACGACTTTAGTTTTCAATTTTATATTTGGATAGTTTCAAGTGTTTTGAAAACCTTACTGATGCTGCTCGGAACTACACATTGAAAGGAATTAAGTCATCTAGGGATTATTAAACCACGACTCAAGAATATATGAAAATTTGATTATAAAAAATGTAAAAAGAATTTTTAACCAGACATCAGCAAACTTTAATGCCAATCAATAAGAATAGCTCAACCATGTACATAATATGATTTTTCCAGTATAATTTTCTTTAAACAATGGCACAATTTTTCGGGACCAAGTTACTTTATTAATAGGAAACAAAGATGCAATGACGTAATTTAACTAATGGTGGATAAGATGGGACCAGTAGTCTTTGTGAAAGCAAAGATTTATGAAAATTATAATAAAGACGTTAATTACATAAAATAAGTTATGATTCTACGGATAGAAAGACTAGAGGAATTTAATGAGTTCATTTACAAAATAACTCGGTAAATAATGGTTCTCTCATACAAAAGAAAATCTTTGCGCATAGAGTTTACTGCTTAGTAAGATTCCATAAATCTGAAAATCGGTAAGATTTATTGTAAGCGTCTTTAAATCAAGGTCCTGATCTTGATAAAAAACCTGAATCGTTATGTAAGTACATCTTTTATTTATAAAAGGAATTGATTTTGTTGTTAAGGTAAATCATCCAGTGAACTAGTTTCGTACTTATCGGGAACTCATTACGAACTTTTCAGAATTTGTTGCCGACAGGGCACGAACCTGGGCATGTCTGCTTCAGAATCCGTTGCGTTAACTACTAAGCCGCATTGCCGTACACTACAGAAAATTTTCATTTATATATCAATCAATGTGGTTGTTTGCATTTCCTTTGGGTAGGACTGACCCCGGAGAATTCTAGACAGTACGTGATGTATTCTCAGTAGGGTCAAACTGGTGTTGTAGATGAATTGCCTATTCAACACTGTGGAATATATACATTTTGCTCTCAAATTTATGTACATAAAGGATCAGGTGTTTTTATCAAAATCGTAACCTTGATTAAAAGTAATTACTATCACCCCTGTCACAAAAAATGTTAATTTAATTATTGAGAATTTTTGTTACTCTACAACCTATTAGATATCTAAATTTCTCCGCCATAGAATAAGAAAACACATAAGAGTTGTTCCTAAAGCAAAACCACTATCCATTTCAGTAGCTTATTTTTTGCACTATTTGAATTCTGCCGATTAGAAGGGAGAACTTTAAAGTCGTCATTTCATGCAAGGTAATTGGATGACATATTTATTATGCCCAAAGACGATGGAATTGAATTGAATAACTTTGTTGAACTAGCTAATCGAATGAATTAATTAAATGTAAGCTAGTTCGATAGATAAACTGTATATTCCAATATTAAGATGGGTAAGTTGACTAAAACACGGTGTTAGTCTTGAAAGAAACATTTACAGAAATGATATATACTCAGGAATATTACTTAATTTGGGTGTAATCATACCAACTACATAAATTGTTGTCTAATAATATGAAGCCTAAGTTAGATAATATACTTATTCGTCGCCAAGAACATATAATGGCGTTATTTAATGCTGATGTGAATACAACTCAAAGTACACACACAAAAAACACTAATTATGTCAGAGCAAAGTCAGGACAATGACCAGAGCAGCATTCTAGCCGGAGAAGTGAATATGAAATATTATTTATTTGTATTTTGTTATATACGAGCAGTCTCTTATAGATAATTGACTAAAAATAAAGCCTTTGTGTTCAGCAAAATCAATTCGTCTGACTGTTTGGAAACGAAGTAAAAATATTATCTGTGCAAATAAACAACATAACTGGAGAGATTTGGATAATTATTTGTAGACTAGATGGTACACTAATAGATAACTCTGAGGGAATCCGCGTAAACGACCAAACCAATATCTGGGAACGCACAAATAGCGACCGTGCCCAAGTGGCAGCGGATGGACCCCTGTTTGTGTTAACATCATAATCGACGAGTTTTTGCGAACTTTGACAGAATTTAGACCTATACTTGCACCACTAGATGTGGAAAGGCAACAGATCTGGTGCCAAAAAAATTTGAAATTTCTCTTTATTAAAATTGTCTATTGTGCGCGCGGCTACCCAGGGTTTAGATGATATTTCCGTCGCAGTTCAATTAGATTTGCCTGCCGGTCTTACATACGCAGAATTTACATGGCGATTGTTAGATCGTTTTTCAGCCAGACAGAAAGATGAATTTAATCAATTGTACACGCTCAAATTACTAGTGGATGAGAGGCCTCTTGACATCATGACGCACATCAAGCGATGATCGTACAAGCCCTCTTTATACGAATTGCAAACCTATGAAGCCATAATGTTAGCGAATAGCCCCTTACCAACGTAAATGTGAAGCAGGTTTATAAAGGGAATCTTTTGAAGTAAATTCAAGGAAATTTAATTGACGCTTCTTCAGTTGAAAAATAATTTGGCCAACACTTAATAAATTAATGGCAGAATTAGATATGGAATAAACAGTGAGAAACTCTATAATAATAATGCACCGAATGTTAAAAAATAGACGGTTAAATTTAATTAAATATAGGCCAATTCGTTCTAAACTTTCTTCAGTTTACTTGATCTTTATCTCTAAGAACTTATTGTCTATTAGATCACAGCTGCGTAATTTTATCACAATTTTGGGTATTTCACTGCTTAAAAACCATTATTTTCCTGGATTTCGTATTCCATTTAGTGTTTGCTTTATTTATTATGTTCCTTGTTGCCGGTCCTCTTACGTTCACATAATTTTTATTTACAAATCATCTATTTTGTATTATCTAAGATTGTGTTTATTTGTAATCTCATTGTATCCTTTACACAATAATTTGCTACTGCTACGTCTCTTCACAGAGGAAAAGTATTAAAATGGAAGCGTTGCATTAGATAACACAATTTCGCAGAATAAAATAATAATAATAATAATAATAATATTAATAAAGTAATAATAATAATAATAATGTAATAATAATAATAATAATAATAATAATAATAATAATAATAATAATAATAATTGTGGAGGAAGTGAAATCCTACTGTTGAGGCCCCTAACCTATTCGAGTCTGAAAGCCCCATAGATGCCAGATCGCTGGAAGTCCTAAAATTCACAGTAGAGTCTGATAGGCTTATGTGATCATTTTTGTTACTTAAGTTCAAGTCCGCTATATCCTGCACTAAACAACTTGTGTCCTCAAATTTAATATCGGTATCCATGAATATATGAGATAACAATTAAATCGATACTTACAGTTAGGCAACCGGAAAGTGAAAGTCGGAAGCTGTTCCGCACCGTAATTTATCTTGAGAGATGTAAAACTTGAACCAAAGATACAAACAATTATACCTGTTCCTAGGCTCCTGTTCCTTTCTGTTTTATATTAGAACAAAAAGGCAATTGATGGAGCAACATATTTGTTAATGAAATAATCGTTTAACCAAGAAATTGTGAAAATGCAGCAGACCAAAATTTACAATACCAGACAAGGAGCGAGATACTCAAAAACTGAAAATAGCGCACAATTTTAAAATCAAGTATTTAAACAAAGAATGTTCTGGAAAATAAAAAGAAAAAATTCTTTTTAAATAAACTTTGTTACAATCAGCTATGGTGGTTTAAATTTATCAGTCAATGTTATTTTACAAAAGGGGAGGATTCAACATCCTCTACAGTCCGACTTATGTAAAATAACATTGACTGATAAATTTAAACCACCATGTCTGATTGTAACGAATTTCATTTATAAAGATATTTTTCTTCTTATTTTCCAGAACATTCTTCGATTCAATACTTGACTTTGAATTGTGCGCCATTTTCAGATTTTCGAGTGTCTCGCTCCCTGAGTGGTTTTGTTTATTTTGGTCTGCTGCATTTTACAGTTTTCTCTAGTAACTCGGATAAACAAAGAATGTTCTGGAAAATAAAAAGAAAAAATTCTTTTTAAATAAAGTTTGTTACAATCAGCTATGGTGGTTAAAATTTATCAGTAAATGTTATTTTACAAAAGGAGGAGGATTCAACATCCTCTACATACACCACCTTCTCAAAAAAACGGCTAGTAATAGACGTAATCATAATTCTTCGGCTGACGATGTATTCTTCCAGAACAAGTTGTGCATACTGGCGCTCCTGACGTCGTCATCTCGCCCGGCACAACATTCACTGGTTCTTCAAAATCATCTGGTGTCGAGAAATATATTTCATGCTGTGATTCAGTACAATAAGATTTTGTTATATTAGACAACAGTTCTTCAGAGTTCTGCATTTCATTATGTGCCTGCATGATGGGATTGCACACATCAGATTTTCCCATGGAACGGTCATTCGATGCATCTGTCAATTCAGTCATACCGTCAATCCAGATAAACTGGGGAATACAGCGATCCAACGTAACACAATCCTCAATGCCATTTATTTCTACGATGAAATTCTTGTCAGTCATCCTCTTGACCTTGTATGGTCCTTTGTAAAATGGTGTCAGGCAGTTCTTCCTATTCTCATTAGTTATATACACATGCGAAGCCGATTTTAAATCAGAAGACACATAGCATTTGGTTTTAGCTTTTCTAGTCTTGGTCGGGGCAAAACGACACATCTTGTCTCTAAGTGCTCCTACAAACCAATCTATATATCTAGAAGCCCAATCAAGACTACTAGGAGTTTCTATTAGAAGATCTCCAGGCAAACTTAATGGTTCTCCATAAACCAATTCTGCTATGGAAGTTCCTAATTGTGCCCTATATCTGTTACGCATGGCGAGTAGTACTATAGGAAGATTGTGTATCCAGCTTGTTCCACTAGTACACCTTAATGCAGCTTTCAGTTCACGATGTAGCCTTTCTACCATCCCATTCGCTCGTGGGTTATACGCGCTAGTATGTAATACAGTGATGTTGAGGGATATTACGAAAAGCTCTGACATAAATTGTCCACCACGCTCACTAGTGACCTTTTCCGGAACACCATAACGCGATGTCCAATTATGTAGAAACGCGAACAAGACTTCTTGCGCTGTCATGTCTTTTAAAATCGCCACTTCAAATTGACGACTAAATCTATCTACCATTGTCAGCAAGTATTTGTTTTCATTTACTTCAGGCATCTCGACAATGTCTATGTGTACGTGTCTGAACCCTCCAATTGGTATTCCAATGTTCTTTATCTCGGTTCTGGTATGTCTCCACACCTTACACGTTTGACACTTGGCACAGGCTCTTACCCATACCCGTATGTCTTTAGACATGTGCGGCCATACGTATCTGTCGTTGATTAATGGAATGGTGGCTTTAATGAATGGATGACCCATGTCATGTAACACTTGGATAATCATGGCCCGTAACTCCAATGGCACATATGGTCGTAGTTGACTTCTTGATGTTTCGCATAACATCCACTTACCACGTATGAGCTTACGAACATATCCTGGTCTTTTGGACAATACTAATGTGAAGGGATCCGATCCTTGCGCTTCCTCGATTTGACTAACGAAATCGTGCATTGATTCATCTAAACTTTTCAATGGACCTTGAAATATCAGCTCAACATCAGCTTCATTCGGTCGGCCAAGTGCATCTGCTACCACATTCTTTTTACCAGCAATATGAGACACAGTGAAATAGAGCTCTGCTAACCGTGTTATTTGGGCATTTACTCTACGAGAGTAATTAAGCCTAGCTGTTTTACCAAGTATGCTGATCAATGGCTTATGATCGGTCAATAACTTAAACTTGTGCCCGTCTAAGTAATGCTCGAAGTGTAGCACTGCGGCATACACTGCTAGAAGCTCTTTGCCAAACGTAACATAACGTTTTTCTCGAACATTAAGCTTACGGCTATAAAACCCCTAATGCAACATCTGAGGCATCTGTGATTGTTCGAAAGGTTTTTCCCAATCTACAGGTGCTAATGTGATTACGTCACTTAACATATCCTTGGCCTTATGGAAATTTTCTCGGTCTTCTTGACTCAAGTTTATAGGCCAAGACTTCTTAATCGTGCTCTTTTCATGAGTGAGATGGCTTGTTAACGATCCAAGAATTCCGGCTAGACCTGGAATGAATCGACTGTAATAGCTGATCATGCCCAGGAACCTTCGCAACTGGCGTACGGTTCTGGGCTCCATTACGTCCTTAATAGCTTGGACCTTATCTTCCAAAGGTTTAATTCCGTCTTTGGAAAGAATATGCCCAAGGTATTTAACTGAAGAGCAACCTATATTACTCTTATTAGGTTTGACCACTAATCCATATTGTTCCAGCCTGGTCGAAACCGTTTACAAATGCGTACGATGTTCATGTCGGGAGCGACTGAAAATAATTATGTCGTCTATATATACCCTCGCAAATGGACAATTCTGAAGGATTTCTTCAGCCAAACGCTGGAATGTCTGACTGGCATTTTTCAAACCTAAAGGCATTCGAAGAAATTCATGCGATCCCCTCCTGGGAACCTGACAGCGGTGAGTGGTATCGAACTTTCTTCCGTTGGTACCTGATAGTACTCTTTCTGGAGATCTAAAGTTGAATAAACCTCATATCCAATTATATCCCGGAGCAAAGTACTCTGGTTAGGGAAAGGATAAGAATCACCCTTCGTCTCTCAACCGGTTTTGTGCTTCCTTTCCATCTGGGTCCACCTAATCGCGGGTATATACAATTCTCACCTTGGCACTTCGCACTGCGTCCGTATTCGCAATGTGCCTTACACCATCCGCGTGGCCCTTCGAAGCGTTGACGCGAGTGACTCCCTCGACGTCTATTATACTTATCCTGACTCTGAAGTTGTGCAATATCACTACGCAAACTAGCAACTTCTCTACATAAGAAACGCAAGGGTTCTTGTATAGTCAGGTGGTTTTCGGTATCTGCCCTGACTGGCTGCATCGTTACAGAATCTGCTATTACAGCATGTACTTGTGGTTCTTGCTGTTTATACACACCGTCTAACCCTCTGAGTTTTGTTGGCCAATCTATGCTCAGTGTGTCAAACTGAAATACTTCCGATGTTGTTCTGAGCCTAATTGTTGGCTCAGCTGTAAAAATGGAGTTGACTACATCTCTAGATATATTCAACCTGGAAGCTTTTGTGCAAAGGCGTTCATAAAATTCGGACGGTAGTTGACGCCCCATTTTTTCTAAGCGTAAAAATTTGCACATTTGCTCTGATATTCCTGGCTGATATCTCTGTTGAATTTCAGGCATTAATAATTCAAATGCATTGTACGGCTTTTCTTTCACAGTTCTGTCTCTGAAATTTTCCAAAGCATTTCGGAAATTTTCAGGCAATGCCATCCATGCTGCTACAAATTTCTCCACAGGGTTCACGATATTATAAGCACTGAATATCACTTGGGCATCTCCTACCCAACTTGAAAGTTTTTCTGATTTATACTGTGGTAGACTTAATATTCTGGGACTGGCGCGGTCGCCAAATTTTGTTTAGGCCCCTAACCTATTCGAGTCTGAGAGCCCCATAGATGCCAGATCGCTGGAAGTCCTAAAATTCACAGTAGAGTCTGATAGGCTTATGTGATCATTTTGGTTACTTAAGTTCAAGTCCGCTATATCCTGCACTAAACAACTTGTGTCCTCAAATTTAATATCGGTATCCATGAATATATGAGATAACAATTAAATCGATACTTACAGTTAGGCAACCGGAAAGTGAAAGTCGGAAGCTGGTCCGCACCGTATTTAATCTTGAGAAATGTAAAACTTGAACCAAAGATACAAACAATTATACCTGTTCCTAGGCTCCTGTTCCTTTCTGTTTTATATTAGAACAAAAAGGCAATTGATGGAGCAATATATTTGTTAATGAAATAATCGTTTAACCAAGAAATTGTGAAAATGCAGCAGATCAAAATTTACAATATCAAACAAGGAGCGAGATACTCAAAAACTGAAAATAGCGCACAATTTTAAAATCAAGTATTTAAACAAAGAATGTTCTGGAAAATAAAAAGAAAAAATTCTTTTTAAATAAACTTTGTTACAATCAGCTATGGTGGTTTAAATTTATCAGTCAATGTTATTTTACAAAAGGCGGAGGATTCAACATCCTCTACAGTCCGACTTATGTAAAATAACATTGACTGATAAATTTAAACCACCATGGCTGATTGTAACGAATTTTATTTAAAAAGATTTTTTTCTTTTTATTTTCCAGAACATTCTTCGATTCAATACTTGACTTTGAATTGTGCGCCATTTTCAGTTTTTCGAGCGTCTCGCTCCTTGATTGGCCTTGTTTATTTTGGTCTGCTGCATTTTTACATTTTTCTCTAGTAACTCGGATTCATCTCGTCAAATATATTCCTCCATAAATTGCTTTTGTTCTACTATAATATAATATTGGAAAGACACGTCCTAGAACAGGTAATTTGATAAATTCTGTTGTTCACGTATATCTCCTTCCAGATTATTTGTTCGGGAATTGTCAAGATACAACGTTTGCATTCCGATTGCCTAACATTAAGTGTTGATTTAATTGGTAAACTAATTACCCATGGATAACGATATTAAATTGGAGGACACAAGTAGGTTAGTGCAGGATATTGCGGAATTTAACCTAGGAGATGTAAACGGTAATATAAGCCTATAAGACTCTACAATGAATTTTAGGACTTCCAGCGATCTGGCATCTATGGGGCTCTCAGACTCGAATAGGTTAGGGGCCTCAACATAATAATAATAATAATAATAATAATAATAATAATAATAATAATAATAATAATAATAGTAATAATAATAATAATAATAATAATAATAATAATAATAATAATAATAAAAACATTTAGAGAGTGTGATATAAGAGAAAAACCAATCAATGTCCTGTGTCAGGTCAAGTTCAAGCTCAATTCCTGAAGATGCTTCTTCCGCTTGCATAAATCCGGATGCAGTTCGGTTATCCATAAGGATTTGTTTGTGGCTAGCTTCCTTTTGCTGTTTAATTTAGTAATTATTTTGATGTTGCGACTTTGTTTCCATATTGTTCCAATTTTTCGAAACAATTGGCATTATAATCAACGCAGTAGACTGCAAAACATTACCATCGCCGGTGCCGGGTCACAAATTACTCAAGCTTATCTTACTATCTATAACAGACGCATGGTTCCGTTTTAATAGAAGCATCTATAAACAGTGTGATGGTGTAGCAATTGAAAGACCCTTATCTCCAGTGTCGGCTGCGATTATTCTAGAGCATCTAGAGAACACATCAATAAAAAGTGACATAAGTAAATGTGCTCAATATATACGGTACGTGAGTGATATTTTCCCTTCCTTAGAGCACAGGTCACAATCCAAGATTTCAAAAAGGCACAGAAGCATATCGATTTTACGTCAGAGCATAAGAAAAATGACCGTCTGCCTTTCCTAGATGTATTATTAAAGAAAGAAACTAATGTTAAATTAAATAGAACAATTTACCATAAACTAACCCTGGTTGCACAGTATTTAGATAACAGCAGTTTTGTGCCTTTTCAATATAAATTATCAACAGTTCGTGGCTGCTTTTCAAGAATTGACAGGTTGGTCAGTCAAGATTCAAAAGAAAACGAATATAATAAAACAATTAACGAGTTAATGTCTAATGGCTATCCTAGACAATTAATTTAATCAATTATTAAAAAGGGAATTAAACAGAAATATACGTATTATGGACCAGAAAAGAAAGCAGTCTACCTGAACATCCCATTTAAAGGGGATACAGCTTCCCGAATAGCACAAATGAAAGTTGAAGCGGCATTAACACGCACATATAATGCAGCTAACCTGCGAGTGGTATTAAGGGTAACACACTTACTGTTAGCAGCAATCAAAGAGAAACAGCAAGTTGTCGATCAACTTACGTGAGCCGATCGATCAGACAGATAATTATACCAATGAGAGAACATTTTAGCTTAAACGAATGTTGTAAATGAAATGGTGAATACACATCTACAATTGCACAACATATCGTTGAAACATCACACGTATATTCTCGAAAGGTAGCATTTAAAATAAGTACTAAATGCAACAAAAAATGGAGCTAGCACATATGAAGCCTTATGCTTTAACAAATTGCAACCGGATTTATGCAAGCAGAAGAAGCATGTTCAGGCATTGAGCTTAAACTGGAGGTGACACACGAATTGTTTGGTTTCCGCTTTTTTCAAACTCTCACCATTTTTACACATTTCTATCTTGTTTTTCCTTTCTATTTATATATAAAGAGATGATCATTTGTAGATACTTGATATAAGAATTAGAAAGAAGCATTTCTTTTATGTGACAAAATTTCTTTTCATTTTTGTAAATAGAATCGGTAATATGGATAACTATATTCGTAAAAATGTCTTTTACTTAACACGATATATTTTTTAGTAAGAAAGTATACATTTAATTCCAAATTTGATAATGGCCATATATTTCGAGTGCAATAAGCATAACTTTGAAATCTGTCATTTAAAATTATATATATATATATATATATATAATATATATATTATGAAAGAAAATTAATAAAAATGTGGATAAACGCCATTTATTTTGTGAATACTAATCATCGCTCTATAATCATCATACATTCTGGGTTTTCAATTGATTAGGCTAGTGGTAACAAGTCTGACTCGCTTTTACTTATATTTCTTGTTTTGGCTAGTTGGTTAGTGTGTATGCGTTTGTGTTTTTGTGTTTGCCTGTTTGCATGTAAAGGTCAATCTCACTGTATTCCAAAGTGATGTGTGAGATCTGGACATTATTGTTTTGATGGCTTGAGAATTAACCATTGGTGCGCATTGTTCGCTGTTACATTTACGAGTGATATTTTTTTGTTCTGCACATGGTACTAGCGACAGTGTGCATTACAATGTTAAACGCACATATTTACGTATGTATTAGGTGTTGCGAACTTAGTAACAAATTAGTTCAGTTGTGACCAGAAGGATAAACCAAAGGCAGCATGAACGGAAAGTATAATCTCATGCACATTCGTTTCGTGCTTACTGGCGACTCATCAGTAGGAGCCGGTATTATGCCCTTTAACCACTATATATTTTGGTCAAGAATGTGGGATAATAGGACGGTACAATCTCCTAGACGAATGTGTAAACCTGCAATAGTGAAGCTAACATCATATAAGTCTACGACAATGCGACTTCAACGCTAACTCACACTATATAATATATATACCGAGTCTGTAAAGGATACTAACACTATGGCTATTGTGTTAGCAACCGATACTAACATTATTGAATCGAAAAGGTTTATGGTACTAACACTATGGTTTCCGAGTCGGTACATGATACCAACCTGATGGATATAAATTTATGCTATAGTTCACCGAAATTGAGAATTACAACAATTTCTGAACACCTGTTACTCCAGTAAATCCATACACTCTGGCCTTGATCGATATCAGTTATCACATTTCGCGGTAAGCATGACATCATTCAATTCAATGTATTACAGTTAAATACTGTTTGTTGCGAAGAACTAATATATATGCAAGTATGTATTAGGTGTTGCGAACCTAGTAACAAATTAGTTCAGTTGTGACCAGAAGGATAAACCAAAGGCAGCATGAACGGAAAGTATAATCTCATGCACATTCGTTTCGTGCTTACTGGCGACTCATCAGTAGGAGCCAGTATTACGCCCTTTAAGAATGTGGGATAATAGGACGGTACAATCTCGCAACAACTAATACATACTTGCATATATATTAGTTCTCCGCAACAAACAGTATTTAACTGTTATATAATTAATTTAATGATGTCATGCTTACCGCGGAATGTGATAACTGATATCGATCAAGACCAAAGTGTATGGATTTACTGGAATAACAGGTGTTCAGAAATTGTTGTAATTCTCCATTTCGGCGAACTTTAGCATGAATTGATATCCATCATGTTGGTACAATATGCCGACTCGGAATACATATTGTTAGTACCATGTACCTTTTCGGTACGATAATGTTGCTATCGGTTACTAACACAATAGCCACAGTGTTAGAATCCTATACAGACTCGGTAAATATATTATATGATGTGAGTTAGCGTTGACGTTGCAATGTCGTAGACTATATGACGATAGCTTCACTATTGCAGGTTCATACATTCGTCTAGGAGATTGTACCGTCCTCTTATCCTACATTCTTTACCCAAAATATATTGTAACACGCGGCTCCGCGTTACAACCCAACGATGTTCGATTTTGTCAAATACAGCGCTCTTTAAGATCAACAACGCCAATCCTTCAATTCGACCAATTTCACAATTCTACATAAAGCAAAATCAGAAAAATTATTATTATTATTATTATTATTATTATTATTATTATTATTATTATTATTATTATTATTATTATTATTATTATTATTATTATTATTATTATTATTATTATTAATCAATTATTATAATATATAATAATAATAATAATAATAATAATAATAATAATAATAATAATAATGATAATAATAATAATAATAATAATAATAATAATAATAATAATAATAATAATAATAATAATAATAATAATAATAATAATAATAATAATAATAATAATAATAATAATAATAATAATAATAATAATAATAATAATAATAATAATAATAATAATAATAATAATAATAATAATAATAATAATAATAATAATAATAATAATAATAATAATAATAATAATAATAATAATAATAATAATAATAATAATAATAATAATAATAATAATAATAATAATAATAATAATAATAATAATAATAATAATAATAATAATAATAATAATAATAATAATAATAATAATAATAATAATAATAATAATAATAATAATAATAATAATAATAATAAGTACCTGTGTAGGCTTTTAAAAATATTTCGCGCTCTGCTTTCGTCAATATTTTAATAGAATGTTTTACAAATGAAGATTTTTCACCCCGTGGACAATACATATAATGAAATCTGTCGCAATTCATTAAATCAGGTTTGCTAATTTGAAGTAGTAATAGTAGTCTTGCGTAAATTTTACATAAAAGGAAATATCAACTGCAGCCACGAAAATTAACGTGTTTGCAGCTTCCCCCATATATTTTTTACATTGTACCATTATACAAATATTGATTGCGCTGGTGCTAGTAAAAACCCGTTAAATGAGATATCCCAGCTAGAAGTATACACTAATCCTATTGTATTTAAATTGTCGCAAATCTTGTTTACATTTTTTTCGATGTTAATGGCGTAAACAAATTTTTCTGCTTGCAACAGACCGTCTTACATCTTATAAACTAATAATTAGATTGCAATTTGTTTACCATATTAAATCTGAAAATACAGATTTTCTAATTGCAACAGGCAGATTGAACGTGGGACGATCTGTTGAAGCATAATTATTTGTTTACGCCATTTTCATTGTAAACAAACTCCATTCAATTAATTTGTTTACAGACTGTGCGAAATATTTTACTTATTGTAAATTCAAGAACGCGAAACACATCTTGTCAGTTATCCCATACAAAACTTTGTACTGATCTGAAGAAAATGTCGAACTTAACTGGTTCCGTCTCGCGAAAAAGAACTAGAACACATTGCATAGTAAAGCCGGAATTTTCCTATATCTCTATTATTTGCTTGGCCATTGCTAAATCAGGCAAACAGGAAATTTCTCTTGGTGAAATTTGTCAATTTATGAAAGAGAACTTTCCATATTACAAGAACTCTAAAGCGAATTGGCAGGTAATTTATATTAAAATTAATTATATTTTTGCATTTTACATTTAAAAAGTTAAACAATTCTATGACTATATTTGAGGTATTCATTGCCTTACGTTCCTAAATTACGAGGTTTGAAAAAAACATTTTAAAAATAGTATTAGCCGTAGATGACAAAGTAAAATAATTTAACAATAATTGATTGTGCGGGTGCTGGTAACAATTATTTAAATCAAGTTTGCGAGCTTGAAGTAAATACCAATCCCATTGTATTTAACCAGTCGTCAAAGAACATAACAAAACTACCGCCAGCCGCAACGCACTGACGCGTTCCAACCTTCCATGATCATCATCAGAGTATAACGCAAACTGACTTTCGAGGATCAAACCGCATTTAATATATATGGAAATCAAATTTAGATATGCGGCTCTCACATCTAGCAGTCTCGCATACAGTGAACTTGACTGGAAATGTCGGCTACACAATTTCTATGCAGCCACGAACATTAATTGTTTGCACCTTTCGCCACATATACATATATAAGCAATACAATTTAACAATAATTGATTGCGCGGGTGCTGGTAACAATTATTTAAATCAAGTTTGCGAGCTTGAAGTAAACACCAATCCCATTGTATTTAACCAGTCGTCGAACAACATAACAAAACAACCGCCAGACGCTACGCACTGACGCGTTTCGACCTTACATGATCATCATCAGAGTACGATGGCAAACTGACTATCGTGGATCAAACCGCATTAAATATATATGGAAATCAAATTTAGATATGCGGCTCTCACCTCTAGCGGTCTCGCATACATTGAACTTGATTGGAAATGTCGGCTACACAATTTCTATGCAGTCACGAACATTAACTGTTTGCAGCTTTTGCCACATATACATATATGAGCAATACAATTTAATAATAATTGATTGCGCGGGTGCTGGTAACAATTATTTAAATCAAGTTTGCGAGCTTGAAGTAAACACCAAACCAATTGTATTTAACCAGTCGTCGAACAACATAATAAAAATACCGCCAGCCGCAACGCACTGACGCGTTTCGACCTTCCATGATCATCATCAATAAAGTATAATAATGTCGTTCCGATTAATGTTTTGGACGTAAACGAAAAGGAATAGGTATGGTTCTAATAGAAATTATGCTTCATGCTCATTGGTTATTGATTAGAGTGTATTGCATGATATTTGAAGTCGACATTATTTTTGGGCAAGGAGTGAAAATCATCATCTTATACACTTCCATACAAAATCTAAAAGTTACTTATGTTTCACTGCCAAATAACCATATAAGGCGATCATTGTGTGTGAATTGTAAAAGATCACTAGGCCTCTCATTCCTAGTGAGAATGGTTTGTATTCAGAATTTTCCTTCTCTTAGATAGTATACCGACCAATGCTGATGAGTACTGCCCAGATGTCAGTTGTAAAAGTTTCCTTCATCAGCCGAAATTTGCTGGTCGCGTATGACACGCTTGCTCTCATTCCGTCAAACACATTTACCAATAAATTACTGCGCAGTTCTAACAAAATCGGGGCTTCACATGAAACGGGATGATAGCTGTTCCTTTTAGAACCGGAATATGCTGAAATGTTGTACGCTCTAGAGGCCTACAAAACCTTGAACCAAATCATCTGTGTCCTCAATTTTAATATTAGCCTCCATTTTAATCACACTTAAATATATACTTAATTTATCTAGTAACAGGCAAAGGACTATGTACTTCTTACACCATACACTACACCCAAATATATAGCCTGGAAAGAGTTTAGATCTGAAGTTGAATAAACATCATATTGCAAATTGCATAACTTGCCAAATGCAGCTCATTCATCAGCTTATTTCTAAAATTATTATGGCTCGTCATGAAAACAGTTATATTTCGCTACTTTAATCAAATTTGCGATTTTAATATACTCACTTGGCGCATTATGTATAAACTACATATTTTATAGTTTTGAATAGAATTTCATCTTCTAGACCGGTTTTGTCATTATTGGGATCTCATCACGCACTGTCTAGTACATTATTTGCCCGGGCTCGAAACTGGGAACATCTGCTCGGAAATCTGGTGTTCTAACATTTGAGGCACCGTGTCGCACTTTAGTCATTTGGTTGTTAATCAATTTCTGAACTATATGAAGGGAGCCGCGTATAAATCATCAGAGAAAATACTGTTAAACTAAATTTTAAAATAACTTACATCGATGTGTTGTGTATTGCAAACATGTGTGTCGAAATAAAATGTTGCCCAAATATCATGAAAATTCTCCCATCACACACACAAATGCATGTACACTCCCGCGCACAAATACACGTTCACACAAACATACACAAAAAGACACGCACAAATAAATGCAATTTTATTTGAAATATACAACATGTGAGGAATTATTCACGAATTATAAAGCATGTAAGTAAAACTCTTATACAATAGGCCGTTTGTTCTATGACAGGTGTTCGAATCCACCATTACATCTTGCATATTATGTAGACATTTTTTTGAATGTGAAGGATAAAGTGTTGAATTGAAACCATAATACAAGAAAAAAAGGAACGGGAAAATTTCTATGCTTTGAAGCGTTCGCAGACACACACACACAAACAATCACCGAATCATAATGCACACAGTTGAAGAAATGTATTGTTTATGTAGATGAACATTAAGCATTTAATTTAATTAGGTTGCGAACTTGATTTGCACACCTGACTCATTATGTAAATAACATCGTCAAAGGAAAAAAGTTCTCTCTCTCTCACATATATATATATATATATATATATATATATATATATATATATATATATATATAATAGGAACAGTGTTTACACCAATCGAGCAACCTTGATTTGAGAACTGTTATCACTGACGGTTTCACCAAATTTTGTTAAGATATTTCTGATAATGCGTACCCTTTAAAATGTACATTGACACATAAGGTCATCTGGTCATATACAATTGAATTGACTTTTCGTCGTTCACTGCGTTTTATGTTTGCTTCAAGTATAATTTTGAGGTTACCCGTTTAAAAATAAATTTATATGGTGCATAGTAAGTTTTTCACATTGAAATACTTTAGAAAAGATTTCTTTGATTCTGCATGATAAATTGCGTACAAAATTCAATTTTGCGAATTTCTGATATCGCTGTGGAAGCGGATATATTGCCAAGAAAATGTCTGCTTCCGACATATATCCCTCTAAGACTGCCATCTTTCTGTCTCCATAGCTATACTTAAAGAAAAGTCAATGTGTTAGACTGTGGGCTTTCGTACTCGCAAGTAGACTGAATTTTAACATATTTAAGCATCTCATATGTTTCAACATCTTTTTTGATTGTGACAGAGTCCTCTCTATACTTCAGATATATATGGCATTATTTGGTAGCCCGAATGTATCCAGATAGACCATGAATGCATGCGCTAGGTGACATCCTGACGAACTTCCCACCTTCACTTCATCGGCTTGTGTAATGTATTGATCACAGAAGTTGTAATGAACATATCTGGTCCACATACTGATTTCGAAATAAGGGCGCAAAGGGTCTACTGGAAGAATTGTCTGTTCTAAACAGAAGATTACTTATTCTATACTGACAAATGTGCTTTATGAATAAGATTCATTGATCGGTCAAGTTTAAACTCTGACATCCATGAATTTATGCGTGTATATGCACACACGTACTTAGAAATATAAGCAAATGTAGTTTTTGCACTTAGATTTTTTGCATTATTTAATGGATATTTTGTTTTTTTTCATTTTTGTCTGCTGAAGAACTCAATAAGACACACGTTGTCCTTAAACAGGCATTTTGAGAATGTTCCACATAAGAAGAGTGAACGCAGGAAAGGTGGATATTGGCGTGTACGCGCAAGTGATTCCGATTGGATGCAATCACATTTAGCAAAGTTTCAAACCTCCAGCAATACACCGTTTGTCGCACCTAAAATTACTTCTTTACCTGAACAACGCAAAGCACAGAAACAACAAGAAATTGAAATGAAAAACCAAACAGATGAGCAACAGCAACAAAATGATCCTATAATACAAGACCAAAAAGAACAAGAACAGAACCAGTATCAAAATCAGGATCATCAACAGAACCAGATAATAACAAACCAAGAACGTAGTCAATATGTAGATCTGGTGCACATTGAACCAGAAACAACATTCGCGCCTTCTGTGAAGGTAAATAGTTTTCCATATTGCATTTTGATTCGAAATACAATTTGCTGTAAAATATTTTGTACGGAAAATCAGTGATGAATTTATGTATATAAATACTATCATTGCGCTGCCAATTATAAAGACTGCCATTGAAAATTTTTCTTCAAAAATCTTTCTTAATACGCCTTTTAAGCAACTTGTTCTCTAAGCTACTGTGGTACTAACGGGGAACGCCCGGGAACAGAGAAGTATAAGGTCAGCTAACTGTTGTTGTCGATAACAGTCAGTTAAGGCAAACCCATTGGGTTTGTTGGTGCACTGACTCAGTATTAAAATTAATTATCCTTCACATTGATTATAAAATTTTATATCTAAATCTCCGATAGCTAAGTTTGTCATCTGGCTTTCATCATGTCACGGTGGAATATATTTATATGGATCAGTAATCGATTTCTTTCTCGCAATTATACACACTGTACCTAAAGCTGCCTTGGTAAATGTGCGAGAATTTTTATTAATAGGCCCAATTTATTCATTCACAATTACTCTATAAGAAATCAAAACAATTTCACATAATATTAAAGACAACATAACTTTTCGCTCTTACGGCCTAAGTTTAGTTAAATTTGCTTAATCAACTACAGCTCTGCATATAGACTAATAAGTTTAGAGTTATTCCACAGGTATACTTCCGTTGTCTACTAATGCAGAATATACAATTTGTCCTTTATGATGTGCTCACTGTAATGCCTTTTATTCGAAAGTGCAGGTAACCTCTTACAAATTAATTCATTTTGCATTTGAAGGCCAGGGGACGTCTTTGATGCCTTAACGACTAATCAAAAGCTTAAAACAACTCAAACTGCAGTGTCGTATTTCGCCATTGTTTACGGCAAAGAATAGCTGCATATTTTGTTAATATCCTTTATCAAATTTCTAATTTTTAATAAGGTAGTATAAACAAGGTACCTACTTTTCAATAGGTTTACGTTAAGATTTCGGTGCATTATATTTCAAAGGAGATAAATATTTCTTACTAAATGCTTTGTCCTGTTAGATATATTGGTATTTGAATTTTGAATATTAAACGTACGATGTGTCACCTAATGCTATAAATGTTCGCAATAAATATATTTTTTCCACTCGATCTCAATAAATGTGATAATTATGTCTATACTAGAATCCCCGCCCGCATTTCTACTTTGTATGATTCTGTTTTAAGTTCATGTTATTCAATAGAAAATTATTCGTATTTTGTTAAATCACGACATCATCAATAAATATCATGCATTTTATAATTTATGAATACATTTTTATTACTGTGTTTTAGATGTATGTACCTTATGCGTCTTACAATTTCCTTCGTGAGAACGAATTTATGGCTCAGATGAAATCTGATAATACTTTCGATCGGATTGACCATTCAGAACTCAATTTTGACAACCAAATAAATGATGCACAATCATCTGAGCTTTATGTTGGTTTTGTCGGGTTAAATAACAAAACTGTGCCTACTGCAGCTGACCTTGTGGCAGGTAACCAAAGAGAGGAGCAAACAAGTTATCATTTACTGGGCCCGACAGTTGATGAAACATATCTCAATGACAGCGAATACCGGACACTTGATCAAGACATGTACGGGCAGGTTGCTAGTACCGGCTGCTTTTCCATTCAGGAACCGGTAACTTCCTATAGTCATTCAGATAGCAATCAGTTTTTATATGAACCAGCGGTCACTGATGGACAAAATAACGACAACGCATCTTATACCTACTTTAGCCGGTACTGGCTTTTAATTTAATCTTTATTTAACAATATCTTTTTGCAAGAATGTAATTTCTAACGTTTCTGCAGCAGTCATCTCTAGAGACAAAGCAAGAATTTTCAGGAAATTAGAAAATGAAATATAAACTTTTATTCTTTTTCGTACAATGTAACTTTGTCAAGGTAAAATGGTTGTTGTCATCAACTTCTAATGAATATTGTTAAATTGTTCACTTACTAGCGTACATTATATTCGTATGTATATATATTGAAATATATAATCTTATTAGTATTTATATAAAAATTGCAATCTTACAGTTTAATACTGTTTATTGCGAAGAACTTATATATTCGCAAGTATGTATTAGGTGTTGCGAACCTAGTAACAAATTAGTTCAGTTGTGACCAGAAGGATAAACCAAAGGCAGCATGAACGGAAAGATTAATCTCATGCACATTCGTTTCGTGCTTACTGGCGACTCATCAGTAGGAGCCAGTATTACGCCCTTTAAGAATGTGGGATAATAGGACGGTACAATCTCGCAACAACTAATACATACTTGCATATATATTAGTTCTCCGCAACAAACAGTATTTAACTGTTATATAATTAATTTAATGATGTCATGCTTACCGCGGAATGTGATAACTGATATCGATCAAGACCAAAGTGTATGGATTTACTGGAATAACAGGTGTTCAGAAATTGTTGTAATTCTCCATTTCGGCGAACATTAGCATGAATTGATATCCATCATGTTGGTACAATATGCCGACTCGGAATACATATTGTTAGTACCATGTACCTTTTCGGTACGATAATGTTGCTATCGGTTACTAACACAATAGCCATAGTGTTAGAATCCTTTACAGACTCGGTAAATATATTATATGATGTGAGTTAGCGTTGACGTTGCAATGTCGTAGACTATATGACGATAGCTTCACTATTGCAGGTTTATACATTCGTCTAGGAGATTGTACCGTCCTCTTATCCTACATTCTTTACCCAAAATATTTTGTAACACGCGGCTCCGCGTTACAACCCAACGATGTTCGATTTTGACAAATACAGTGCTCTTTAAGGTCAAATACGCCAATCCTTCAATTCGACCAATTTCACAATTCTACATAAAGCAAAATCAGAAAAATTATTATTATTATTATTATTATTATTATTATTATTATTATTATTATTATTATTATTATTATTATTATTATTATTATTATTATTATTATTGATTGTTATTAATTATTATATAATAATATAATAATAATAATAATAATAATAATAATAATAATAATAATAATAATAATAATAATAATAATAATAATAATAATAATAATAATAATAATAATAATAATAATAATAATAATAATAATAATAATAATAATAATAATAATAATAATAATAATAATAATAATAATAATAATAATAATAATAATAATAATAATAATAATAATAATAATAATAATAATAATAATAATAATAATAATAATAATAATAATAATAATAATAATAATAATAATAATAATAATAATAATAATAATAATAATAATAATAATAATAATAATAATAATAATAATAATAATAATAATAATAATAATAATAATAATAATAATAATAATAATAATAATAATAATAATAATAATAATAATAATAATAATAATAATAATAATAATAAGTACCTGTGTAGGCTTTTAAAAATATTTCGCGCTCTGCTTTCGTCAATATTTTAATAGAATGTTTTACAAATGAAGATTTTTCACCCCGTGGACAATACATATAATGAAATCTGTCGCAATTCATTAAATCAGGTTTGCTAATTTGAAGTAGTAATAGTAGTCTTGCGTAAATTTTACATAAAAGGAAATATCAACTGCAGCCACGAAAATTAACGTGTTTGCAGC
This sequence comes from Eudiplozoon nipponicum, assembly GCA_029291075.1. Lineage (NCBI taxonomy): Eukaryota > Metazoa > Platyhelminthes > Monogenea > Mazocraeidea > Diplozoidae > Eudiplozoon > Eudiplozoon nipponicum. The sequence continues at coordinate 11,920 of JAQBSW010001896.1, read as the reverse complement.
TTCCCCCATATATTTTTTACATTGTACCATTATACAAATATTGATTGCGCTGGTGCTAGTAAAAACCCGTTAAATGAGATATCCCAGCTAGAAGTATACACTAATCCTATTGTATTTAAATTGTCGCAAATCTTGTTTACATTTTTTTCGATGTTAATGGCGTAAACAAATTTTTCTGCTTGCAACAGACCGTCTTACATCTTATAAACTAATAATTAGATTGCAATTTGTTTACCATATTAAATCTGAAAATACAGATTTTCTAATTGCAACAGGCAGATTGAACGTGGGACGATCTGTTGAAGCATAATTATTTGTTTACGCCATTTTCATTGTAAACAAACTCCATTCAATTAATTTGTTTACAGACTGTGCGAAATATTTTACTTATTGTAAATTCAAGAACGCGAAACACATCTTGTCAGTTATCCCATACAAAATTTTGTACTGATCTGAAGAAAATGTAGAGCTTATCTGGTCCCGTCTCGCGAAAAAGAACTAGAACACATTGCATAGTAAAGCCGGAATTTTCCTATATCTCTATTATTTGCTTGGCCATTGCTAAATCAGGCAAACAGGAAATTTCTCTTGGTGAAATTTTTCAATTTATGAAAGAAAACTTTCCATATTACAAGAACTCTAAAGCGAATTGGCAGGTAATTTATATTAAAATTAATTATATTTTGCATTTTACATTTAAAAAGTTAAATAATTCTATGACTATATTTGAGGTATTCATTGCCTTACGTTCCTAAATTACGAGGTTTGGAAAAAACATTTAAAAAATAGTATTAGCCGTAGATGACAAAGTAAAATAATTTAACAATAATTGATTGTGCGGGTGCTGGTAACAATTATTTAAATCAAGTTTGCGAGCTTGAAGTAAATACCAATCCCATTGTATTTAACCAGTCGTCAAAGAACATAACAAAACTACCGCCAGCCGCAACGCACTGACGCGTTCCAACCTTCCATGATCATCATCAGAGTAGACGGCAAACTGACTTTCGAGGATCAAACCGCATTTAATATATATGGAAATCAAATTTAGATATGCGGCTCTCACATCTAGCAGTCTCGCATACATTGAACTTGACTGGAAATGTCGGCTACACAATTTCTATGCAGCCACGAACATTAATTGTTTGCAGCTTTCGCCACATATACATATATAAGCAATACAATTTAACAATAATTGATTGCGCGGGTGCTGGTAACAATTATTTAAATCAAGTTTGCGAGCTTGAAGTAAACACCAATCCCATTGTATTTAACCAGTCGTCGAACAACATAACAAAACAACCGCCAGACGCTACGCACTGACGCGTTTCGACCTTACATGATCATCATCAGAGTACGATGGCAAACTGACTATCGTGGATCAAACCGCATTAAATATATATGGAAATCAAATTTAGATATGCGGCTCTCACCTCTAGCGGTCTCGCATACATTGAACTTGATTGGAAATGTCGGCTACACAATTTCTATGCAGTCACGAACATTAACTGTTTGCAGCTTTTGCGACATATACATATATGAGCAATACAATTTAACAATAATTGATTGCGCGGGTGCTGGTAACAATTATTTAAATCAAGTTTGCGAGCTTGAAGTAAACACCAAACCAATTGTATTTAACCAGTCGTCGAACAACATAATAAAAATACCGCCAGCCGCAACGCACTGACGCGTTTCGACCTTCCATGATCATCATCAATAAAGTATAATAATGTCGTTCCGATTAATGTTTTGGACGTAAACGAAAAGGAATAGGTATGGTTCTAATAGAAATTATGCTTCATGCTCATTGGTTATTGATTAGAGTGTATTGCATGATATTTGAAGTCGACATTATTTTTGGGCAAGGAGTGAAAATCATCATCTTATACACTTCCATACAAAATCTAAAAGTTACTTATGTTTCACTGCCAAATAACCATATAAGGCGATCATTGTGTGTGAATTGTAAAAGATCACTAGGCCTCTCATTCCTAGTGAGAATGGTTTGTATTCAGAATTTTCCTTCTCTTAGATAGTATACCGACCAATGCTGATGAGTACTGCCCAGATGTCAGTTGTAAAAGTTTCCTTCATCAGCCGAAATTTGCTGGTCGCGTATGACACGCTTGCTCTCATTCCGTCAAACACATTTACCAATAAATTACTGCGCAGTTCTAACAAAATCGGGGCTTCACATGAAACGGGATGATAGCTGTTCCTTTTAGAACCGGAATATGCTGAAATGTTGTACGCTCTACAGGCCTACAATACCTTTAACCAAATCATCTGTGTCCTCAATTTTAATATTAGCCTCCATTTTAATCACACTTAAATATATACTTAATTTATCTAGTAACAGGCAAAGGACTATGTACTTCTTACACCATACACTACACCCAAATATATAGCCTGGAAAGAGTTTAGATCTGAAGTTGAATAAACATCATATTGCAAATTGCATAACTTGCCAAATGCAGCTCATTCATCAGCTTATTTCTAAAATTATTATGGCTCGTCATGAAAACAGTTATATTTCGCTACTTTAATCAAATTTGCGATTTTAATATACTCACTTGGCGCATTATGTATAAACTACATATTTTATAGTTTTGAATAGAATTTCATCTTCTAGACCGGTTTTGTCATTATTGGGATCTCATCACGCACTGTCTAGTACATTATTTGCCCGGGCTCGAAACTGGGAACATCTGCTCGGAAATCTGGTGTTCTAACATTTGAGGCACCGTGTCGCACTTTAGTCATTTGGTTGTTAATCAATTTCTGAACTATATGAAGGGAGCCGCGTATAAATCATCAGAGAAAATACTGTTAAACTAAATTTTAAAATAACTTACATCGATGTGTTGTGTATTGCAAACATGTGTGTCGAAATAAAATGTTGCCCAAATATCATGAAAATTCTCCCATCACACACACAAATGCATGTACACTCCCGCGCACAAATACACGTTCACACAAACATACACAAAAAGACACGCACAAATAAATGCAATTTTATTTGAAATATACAACATGTGAGGAATTATTCACGAATTATAAAGCATGTAAGTAAAACTCTTATACAATAGGCCGTTTGTTCTATGACAGGTGTTCGAATCCACCATTACATCTTGCATATTATGTAGACATTTTTTTGAATGTGAAGGATAAAGTGTTGAATTGAAACCATAATACAAGAAAAAAAGGAACGGGAAAATTTCTATGCTTTGAAGCGTTCGCAGACACACACACACAAACAATCACCGAATCATAATGCACACAGTTGAAGAAATGTATTGTTTATGTAGATGAACACTAAGCATTTAATTTAATAAGGTTGCGAACTTGATTTGCACACCTGACTCATTATGTAAATAACATCGTCAAAGGAAAAAAGTTCTCTCTCACACACACATATATATATATATATATATATATATATATATATAATATATAATAGGAACAGTGTTTACACCAATCGAGCAACCTTGATTTGAGAACTGTTATCACTGACGGTTTCACCAAATTTTGTTAAGATATTTCTGATAATGCGTACCCTTTAAAATGTACATTGACACATAAGGTCATCTGGTCATATACAATTGAATTGACTTTTCGTCGTTCACTGCGTTTTATGTTTGCTTCAAGTATAATTTTGAGGTTACCCGTTTAAAAATAAATTTATATGGTGCATAGTAAGTTTTTCACATTGAAATACTTTAGAAAAGATTTCTTTGATTCTGCATGATAAATTGCGTACAAAATTCAATTTTGCGAATTTCTGATATCGCTGTGGAAGCGGATATATTGCCAAGAAAATGTCTGCTTCCGACATATATCCCTCTAAGACTGCCATCTTTCTGTCTCCATAGCTATACTTAAAGAAAAGTCAATGTGTTAGACTGTGGGCTTTCGTACTCGCAAGTAGACTGAATTTTAACATATTTAAGCATCTCATATGTTTCAACATCTTTTTTGATTGTGACAGAGTCCTCTCTATACTTCAGATATATATGGCATTATTTGGTAGCCCGAATGTATCCAGATAGACCATGAATGCATGCGCTAGGTGACATCCTGACGAACTTCCCACCTTCACTTCATCGGCTTGTGTAATGTATTGATCACAGAAGTTGTAATGAACATATCTGGTCCACATACTGATTTCGAAATAAGGGCGCAAAGGGTCTACTGGAAGAATTGTCTGTTCTAAACAGAAGATTACTTATTCTATACTGACAAATGTGCTTTATGAATAAGATTCATTGATCGGTCAAGTTTAAACTCTGACATCCATGAATTTATGCGTGTATATGCACACACGTACTTAGAAATATAAGCAAATGTAGTTTTTGCACTTAGATTTTTTGCATTATTTAATGGATATTTTGTTTTTTTTTCATTTTTGTCTGCTGAAGAACTCAATAAGACACACGTTGTCCTTAAACAGGCATTTTGAGAATGTTCCACATAAGAAGAGTGAACGCAGGAAAGGTGGATATTGGCGTGTACGCGCAAGTGATTCCGATTGGATGCAATCACATTTAGCAAAGTTTCAAACCTCCAGCAATACACCGTTTGTCGCACCTAAAATTACTTCTTTACCTGAACAACGCAAAGCACAGAAACAACAAGAAATTGAAATGAAAAACCAAACAGATGAGCAACAGCAACAAAATGATCCTATAATACAAGACCAAAAAGAACAAGAACAGAACCAGTATCAAAATCAGGATCATCAACAGAACCAGATAATAACAAACCAAGAACGTAGTCAATATGTAGATCTGGTGCAGATTGAACCAGAAACAACATTCGCGCCTTCTGTGAAGGTAAATAGTTTTCCATATTGCATTTTGATTTGAAATACAATTTGCTGTAAAATATTTTGTACGGAAAATCAGTGATGAATTTATGTATATAAATACTATCATTGCGCTGCCAAGTATAAAGACTGCCATTGAAAATTTTTCTTCAAAAATCTTTCTTAATACGCCTTTTAAGCAACTTGTTCTCTAAGCTACTGTGGTACTAACGGGGAACGCCCGGGAACAGAGAAGTATAAGGTCAGCTAACTGTTGTTGTCGATAACAGTCAGTTAAGGCAAACCCATTGGGTTTGTTGGTGCACTGACTCAGTATTAAAATTAATTATCCTTCACATTGATTATAAAATTTTATATCTAAATCTCCGATAGCTAAGTTTGTCATCTGGCTTTCATCATGTCACGGTGGAATATATTTATATGGATCAGTAATCGATTTCTTTCTCGCAATTATACACACTGTACCTAAAGCTGCCTTGGTAAATGTGCGAGAATTTTTATTAATAGGCCCAATTTATTCATTCACAATTACTCTATAAGAAATCAAAACAATTTCACATAATATTAAAGACAACATAACTTTTCGCTCTTACGGCCTAAGTTTAGTTAAATTTGCTTAATCAACTACAGCTCTGCATATAGACTAATAAGTTTAGAGTTATTCCACAGGTATACTTCCGTTGTCTACTAATGCAGAATATACAATTTGTCCTTTATGATGTGCTCACTGTAATGCCTTTTATTCGAAAGTGCAGGTAACCTCTTACAAATTAATTCATTTTGCATTTGAAGGCCAGGGGACGTCTTTGATGCCTTAACGACTAATCAAAAGCTTAAAACAACTCAAACTGCAGTGTCGTATTTCGCCATTGTTTACGGCAAAGAATAGCTGCATATTTTGTTAATATCCTTTATCAAATTTCTAATTTTTAATAAGGTAGTATAAACAAGGTACCTACTTTTCAATAGGTTTACGTTAAGATTTCGGTGCATTATATTTCAAAGGAGATAAATATTTCTTACTAAATGCTTTGTCCTGTTAGATATATTGGTATTTGAATTTTGAATATTAAACGTACGATGTGTCACCTAATGCTATAAATGTTCGCAATAAATATATTTTTTCCACTCGATCTCAATAAATGTGATAATTATGTCTATACTAGAATCCCCGCCCGCATTTCTACTTTGTATGATTCTGTTTTAAGTTCATGTTATTCAATAGAAAATTATTCGTATTTTGTTAAATCACGACATCATCAATAAATATCATGCATTTTATAATTTATGAATACATTTTTATTACTGTGTTTTAGATGTATGTACCTTATGCGTCTTACAATTTCCTTCGTGAGAACGAATTTATGGCTCAGATGAAATCTGATAATACTTTCGATCGGATTGACCATTCAGAACTCAATTTTGACAACCAAATAAATGATGCACAATCATCTGAGCTTTATGTTAGTTTTGACTGGTTAAATAATAAAACTGTGCCTACTGCAGCTGACCTTGTGGCAGGTAACCAAAGAGAGGAGCAAACAAGTTATCATTTACTGGGCCCGACAGTTGATGAAACATATCTCAATGACAGCGAATACCGGACACTTGATCAAGACATGTACGGGCAGGTTGCTAGTACCGGCTGCTTTTCCATTCAGGAACCGGTAACTTCCTATAGTCATTCAGATAGCAATCAGTTTTTATATGAACCAGCGGTCACTGATGGACAAAATAACGACAACGCATCTTATACCTACTTTAGCCGGTACTGGCTTTTAATTTAATCTTTATTTAACAATATCTTTTTGCAAGAATGTAATTTCTAACGTTTCTGCAGCAGTCATCTCTAGAGACAAAGCAAGAATTTTCAGGAAATTAGAAAATGAAATATAAACTTTTATTCTTTTTCGTACAATGTAACTTTGTCAAGGTAAAATGGTTGTTGTCATCAACTTCTAATGAATATTGTTAAATTGTTCACTTACTAGCGTACATTATATTCGTATGTATATATATTGAAATATATAATCTTATTAGTATTTATATAAAAATTGCAATCTTACAGTTTAATACTGTTTATTGCGAAGAACTTATATATTCGCAAGTATGTATTAGGTGTTGCGAACCTAGTAACAAATTAGTTCAGTTGTGACCAGAAGGATAAACCAAAGGCAGCATGAACGGAAAGATTAATCTCATGCACATTCGTTTCGTGCTTACTGGCGACTCATCAGTAGGAGCCGGTATTACGCCATTCTGATAGCAATGTGGGACTAATAGGACGTTACAATCTCGCAACAACTAATACATACTTGCATATATATTAGTTCTCCGCAACAAACAGTATTTAACTGTTATATAATTAATTGAATGATGTCATGCTTACCGCGGAATGTGATAACTGATATCGATCAAGGCCAGAGTGTATGGATTTACTGGAATAACAGGTGTTCAGAAATTGTTGTAATTCTCCATTTCGGTGAACTTTAGCATGAATTGATATCCATCATGTTGGTATCATATACCGACTCGGAATACCATATTGTTAGTACCATGTACCTTTTCGGTACAATAATGTTGGTATCGGTTACTAACACAATAGCCATAGTGTTAGTATCCTTTACAGACTCGGTATATATATTATATGATTTGAGTTGGCGTTGATGTCACATCGTCGTAGACTATATGATGATAGCTTCACTATTGCAGGTTTATACATTCGTCTAGGAGATTGTACCGTCCTCTTATCCTACATTCTTTACCCAAAATATTTTGTAACACGCGGCTCCGCGTTACATCCCAACGATGTTCGATTTTGTCAAATACAGCGCTCTTTAAGATCAACAACGCCAATCCTTCAATTCGACCAATTTCACAATTCTACATAAAGCAGAATCAGAAAAATTATTATTATTATTATTATTATTATTATTATTATTATTGTTATTATTATTATTTTTATAATGTTAATAATAATTTTAATAATAATAATAATAATAATAATAATAATAATGATAATAATAATAATAATAATAATAATGATAATAATAATAATAATAATAATAATAATAATAATAATAATAATAATAATAATAATAATAATAATAATAATAATAATAATAATAATAATAATAATAATAATAATAATAATAATAATAATAATAATAATAATAATAATAATAATAATAATAATAACAATAAGTACCTGTGTAGGCTTTTAAAAATATTTCGCGCTCCGTTTTCGTCAATATTTTAAAAGAATGTTTTACAAATGAAGATTTTTCACCCCGTGGACAATACATATAATGAAATCTGTCGCAATTCATTAAATCAGGTTTGCTAATTTGAAGTAGTAGTAGTAGTCTTGCGTAAATTTTACATAAAAGGAAATATCAACTGCAGCCACGAAAATTAACGTGTTTGCAGCTTCCCCCATATATTTTTTACATTGTACCATTATACAAATATTGATTGCGCTGGTGCTAGTAAAAACCCGTTAAATGAGATATCCCAGCTAGAAGTATACACTAATCCTATTGTATTTAAATTTTCGCAAATCTTGTTTACATTATTTTCGATGTTAATGGCGTAAACAAATTTTTCTGCTTGCAACAGACCGTCTTACATCTTATAAACTAATAATTAGATTGCAATTTGTTTGCCATATTAAATCTGAAAATACAGATTTTCTAATTGCAACAGGCAGATTGAACGTGGGACGATCTTTTGAAGCATAATTATTTGTATAAGTGGCAAGTAGACGATAATAACATAAAGTCCACGGCATGCAAAACAAAAATTCTATGATGGTTTAGAGTTTTATAATAAAATTTCGTTTTAATCCTCCTTACCCTTTTCGACCCCAAGCTTTCATGATTACCATCATAGGCCAAAACACGTCAGTACTGGGGACTGACGGTAGTTTCGCGATGTTGATTGAGTTACTAGAATGTTTCACATTTTCTCTCAAATATATAGTTGGTATAGGGCGTAATACACGCTCTCATTGAATTGTCGCCATTAAACTCGAAACGCATGTGTACATGAGATTATACTTCTTGCATCAACAAATTTATTGATTTGGAAATTGACTTTTTAATTGCAATTCTGCCACAATCGTAACTTAGACAATCACAGATGTTCATAGAAGATCGAATCGTATTAGTACATGTGACTAACCGCCGTTTTGTTAGGCTGATCGACGAATTATTAAATAAAATAGGATTTGTGCTTACTCAAGCTTGTTGATTGAGTTACTAGAAAGTTAGGCAGAGTGTTTATATGATGCTCACTAAATATATATAAGTAATTGTTATGTCCACACACATACACCGTGAATGTCTCATTGCATAACTTACAAACTACTACCACAGGGCGATACAACAGAACAATACACTGATGTTTTACCGCCCTATAACCATGAAATTCAAAACTATTTATGGGCCGTGAAAGAAAATTTGGCCGCACATTCCTGATGATTTTATTCTTCATTAATCATTAATATCAGATTTAATTGTGTGATTACCTGGGGATTTTCTAACAGACGCTCAAATTTCTCTCGATTTGGTCTCTTTTTCAGTAGTTTGGTAAAACAGTACATAATCATTTAGATCATTGATGCATGTTTAGACAAAATAACCTTATTATTTGATCATTTTTCATTCAACGAAAACGTATACATATAAAAAATAACGATAAAAAATATATGAAATATTATTTTCTATGGAAATTTCAGAATAGAAAAGATAAGGAGTAAAATCAAAATTAGAATTATTTATCTTCGTCTACAGGTTTAATAACTGCCACAAATACTCTTGAATATTTTTAGAATGTGCACACTTATAAAGCTGGATGGCTATTGTTGCAAAATAAAAATTCAATATTTTTGAAGATATTCTAATAATAATAAATTTATAAATCTATTTAGCCTTTTAGCGTAATGATCTTTATTAGTAAAAAAAATTCAAATTTTTCAAAGAGCCATATAACTAGTTCACTATTTATTGATGTTTTGGAGTAATAGGTACTCAGAATTCGTTTTAAATCTCAATTGAGATGAAACTTTATCCATTATAGAAATGTTTGTGTGGTGGCAAAATGGATATGCTCGATATTAGGAAACCATCGTCTTGGTAGCTTATAAAATCTTAAAATTTAGGAATTATTTGTGCTGGTATCCATTACAGGCTTGTCTTATATATAATATATAGTGAGGTGACATTGTAGACGCATTGCCGTGGATCAGGGTTGAAGTTAACTCTATTACTTTTTGCTTATACTTTAATAAATGAGATTATATTTTACAATTTGTCTATGTTCCTCACTCAAATATATGGTTGGTATAGGGCGTAATACACGCTCCAATTGGATAGTCGCCATTAAACACGAGACGCATGTATACATGAGATTGTAGCTCTTGCGACAAACAAAGCTTACTTGATTTGGAAATTTATTTTTTTATTGCATTTTAGCAACAATCGTAACTTAGACAATCACATATATTGGTAGAAGTTCGAAACGTATTAGTACATATGACTAACAGCCGTTCTTTTATGCTGATCGACGAATTATTGAATAAAATAGGATTGGTATTTACTCAGCCACGCAAACCTGTCTGAATCACTGGAGTGCTAACAATGTAAGATTTCCAATTACACAACCACTACTGGTCCGATTCTTGGAAGTGAAACATTGGTCAACTTTGCCATGTAATTGGCTGTGCATGAAAATGATGATGATGATGATGATGATGATGATGATGATGATGATGATGATGATGATGGTGATGATGATGATGATGATGTTGATGATGATGATGGTGGTGCTGATGATGATGATGATGATGATGATGATGATGATGATGATGATGATGATGATGATGATGATGATGATGATGATGATGATGATGATGATGATGATGATGATGATGATGATGATGATGATGATGATGATGATGATGATGATGATGATGGTGAAGATTTTTTACCCTTGCGATTAAAATTCCATTAGGATAGTGTTTCGACATGGCAAAAGCAACAATTTCATTTCACCCAACCTAGCATAACCACTGTTAGTAAATTACACAGTTGAATTACTATCTTCATTTTATATCTCCAAAGCTCGGTTATTCACTGTCGATTGCGGATCATCGATATTGGACAACTCACGACTCCGAAATTAATTCTCTTTGACGTTAATAATTGTAATGCACTTTGAACTAAAGGTATATTTGTCATTCGATTGCACAATCAAAGATTGATCGAGTAATGACAAAAATAATAAATAGGACTAAAGACAGTTCCACTAATCGCATACCATTGCAAAAATCAGGATATAAAACTTATTAATGCGTTTGAAAATTTTTGATACCTCATCATAACACAGAAGTAATGGTTTTACTGTCGATAGTTATTAATGCGTTTAAAATATCCTGGGTGTTTAGAAAGGATTGGTAACAAGTTTATGATGATGGAAATATTGGATATGTAATTGCAATTCTGTCACAATAATAAAGATTGTATTTAGTACAACGTCATTTAATGTTATTCAGTTACGCAATAATTATGTATGCCAGTGGTTAGCAGATTGATATAAACCTAGTCTACCAAATTTATGCTAATACTATTCCAACGTCGACTAGTTAAGCAACAGCAAATTGCCGTTAGTTCAGCGTTCTTATGCGTTTCGACCGCTTTTAGTCATCCATAAATAATTCTATTTGGAATCAACCATCATGTGTGTCAAAATTTCTAGTGTATAACGTTGATGATTCACTTCTCTCCGGTTCCAATAAAATGTATTCGATTAGATCAACAGATGCATAATTATAATTCTTTCGTGATTAAAACTTTAATGCTGCAAGTGCCCCATTTATGCTCGTTAATAAGAATCGTGTTCCTTTTTGTAGAAGTGATGAAAAGAAAAAAATTACTTAATTTTTCATACTTTGAATAAACATTAATCCTTTTTAATCATTAGCAAGGATTAACCATTCGACTGTCAATCACATGCGCCGACTTCTTTACACTTCTATGTTGATTTTGCGAACAGAATGAAATTTGAACAACGAGGGTTATACCGCATTACAAT
>JAQBSW010001895.1:0-117979 GCA_029291075.1 Eudiplozoon nipponicum | reverse complement strand
ATTTATCTGATCCTTCGGGAGACCAGGAACCAGGACGTCTTATTGACATTGATGTATTGATAAAATAAGTGTTAAAAATAAAATCAAAAACAAAACGTTTACCTTGGTATATCGATTGATAACCTACTTCAATTACCTTTAAATTTAATGGTTTCGCTCTGCAATTTTATAAATAGAATTTTGAAGAATGAGCAATTAACAATTGATATACTAACGATATTAGCTAAACCGTTGCCAAAAGTAAGTAAGCCAACGTGCGCCAGTGATTATAGACTAATCTCCATTATCCCTTCGTTTTTGAAGATAATAGAACGATTGATACTAGATCATTTAGAACGTATGTTGCCGGCTGATTTTGATATATGTCAACATGGCTTTACGAAAGATAGATCGACAACTACAAATATGCTCTCTATGTGGAAACATGTAATTACATTAGATGAGAAAATGTTAGATGCATTAATTGTATTTATAGATATTTCAAAAGCTTTTGATTCTATATCTTTTTATGCTATTTTGAATGCGATTAATTTATTGAATATTGATCCGAATATTTTTAGATTACCTAGATACTATTTATATCATCGAAGAATGAGTATTCAAGTAAACGATTTGATATCAGAATCGAAAAGAGTAACAAGTGGAATTCCACAGGGATAAATTTGTGGCCAATTTTATTTAAAATCGTATTTGCACATTTGGAAACTAATATCCTTAACGGTCTAGGTTGCAAATTCGCTGATGATTTAACGATAATCTTTCCAATTGATTAAAAAAATGTCGAATTCTCCAAAAATAATGTGACACTAGATTTGTATGATTTAAGTAGATTATTGATAACACTAGGGTTGAGAATAAACAGTAAAAAGATGAGAACTTTAAAAATAGGTAACAGAAGAGAATTTAATTATGTTTTTTTTTCATGATGCTGTGATTAATGATATTTTTGAGATTAAACTTATGCAAAAAATTAAGGATTTGGGAATAACTAATCAATATACATCTGTTGAGGCCCCTAACCTATTCGTGTCTGTAAGCCCCATAGATGCCAGATCGCTGGAAGTCCTAAAATTCACAGTAGAGTCTGATAGGCTTATATGGTTATTATCGTTACTTAAGTTCAAGTCCGCTATGTCCTGCACTAACCTACTTGTGTCCTCAAATTTAATATCGGTATCCATGAATATATGAGATAACAATTAAATCGATACTTACAGTTAGGCAATCGGAAAGTGAAAGTCGGAAGCTGTTCCGCACCGTAATTTATCTAGAGAGATGTAAAACTTGAACCAAAGATACAAACAAATATACCTGTTCCTAGGCTCCTGTTCCTTTCTGTTTTATATTAGAACAAAAAGGCAATTGATGGAGCAATATATTTGATAATGAAATATTCGTTTAATCAAGAAATTGTGAAAATGCAGCAGACCAAAATTTACAATACCAGACAAGGAGCGAGATACTCAAAAACTGAAAATAGCGCACAATTTTAAAATCAAGTATTTAAACAAAGAATGTTCTGGAAAATAAAAAGAAAAAATTCTTTTTAAATAAAGTTCGTTACAATCAGCTATGGTGGTTTAAATTTATCAGTCAATGTTATTTTACATAAGGCGGAGGATTTAACATCCTCTACAATTTTGATATATGCCAACACGGCTTTACGAAAGACAGGTCGACAACTACTAATATGCTCTCTATGTGGAAACATGTAATTACATAAGATGAGAAAAAGTTAGATGCATTAATTTTATTGATAAATATCTCAAAAGCTTTTGACTCTATATCTTTTGATGCTATTTTGAATGCGATTAATTTATTGAATATTGATCCGAATATTTTTATATTACTTAGATACTATTTATATAATCGAAGAATGAGTATTCAAGTAAACGATTTGATATCTAAATTGAAAACGGTAACGAGTAGAGTTCCACAGGGATCAATTTTGGGGCCAATTTTGTTTAAAATTGTATTTGCACATTTTGAAACTAAGATCCCTAACAGTCGAGTTTGCAAATTCGCTGATGATTTAAAAAAAACCTTTCCAATTGATCCAAAAACTGTCGAATTCTCCAAAAATAATGTGACACTAGATTTGTATGATTTAAGTAGATACTTGTTAACACTAGGGCTGAGAATAAACAGTAAAAAGACGAGAGCTTTAAAAATAGGTAACAGAACGGAATTTAATTATGTTTATTTTCATGATGCTGAGATTAATGATGTTTTTGAGATTAAACTTATGCAAGAAATTAAGGATTTAGGCATAACTATTCATTGTACGGCTTCTGCTGAGAGACATATTGAAAGGATAGTAGGCAGTGCCAAGAACAGATGGGCACTAATAAATAGAAATATATTATCGAATGAAATAAAATTTAAAATGTTTATAATATGGATTAGACCGATACTAGAATATGCTGTCGCTACTTGGAATCCATTAAAAAAGGGTTTGTCTAATAAGATAGAAGCTGTACAAAGAAAAGTTGTGAAACATATTAGTCCTATCTCCTGCACTATATACGCCTCTAGATTACAGTTTGTGTCATTGCAATCTTTGTGGTTTCGGAGGATGTGCTATTGTATAAAAGTTTTCCATTTGAACCAGTGGACTGGTGCCTATATGACTCCGATAAGAAAGAGTCATGAAGTTGGAACTAGATCTGGACATTTGGCAATATCTCCTCCTTTGGTGGGGAATGTAGCGAGCAAGTTATTCTCTTTCTCGAAAATCTACAAAATTTATAACCAATTGCCGAAGGGGCTTAGAGAAATGCCTCCATCTAAGATGTCTTTTAAAATTTTATCTACTGAACTTGAAAAAGTCTGCAATCCTGCTGATATTTTTTATTTTGATTATGATAATACTTTCTCATGGTTGAATAAAAGACAAGGATAATTGTTATCGGAAACAGATTTTCTTGAGATTTTTATTTCCAAGTTTTGTATTATTATAATTGAAATGTTATGCACTATATCTTCATATTAGTTAACATTACATACAATCAATTGCTAGTCATGGTTCTCAATTTTTGCATAATGTTACACTCGAATTATACCTTAATTGTTCCTAATTTGATGATGTATATATTATTCTTTTCAGTCGAACTTTCTGATATTGATATATTGTATAGTACAACTAGTGAGATATACCTATCTACATGAGATTAATTGCACAATTTTATGTGATGTGATAACTTTTTTATATATATTGTACATTTTCCAATTTTATTATTTGATGGAACATGTGTGGTTTGAATCCAAATAAAGATATTCTATTCTATTCTATTCTAAAAAAACAAATTAGTCCTATCTCTGCACTGTATACGCCACTAGATTACAGTTTGTATCACTGCATCCTTTATGGTTCAGAGGATGTGCTATTGCATAAAAGCTTTCCATTTGAACCAGTGGACTGGTGCCTATATGAATCCAATAAGAAAGAGTCATGAAATTGGAACTAGATCTGGTCATTTTGCAATATCTCCACCATTGGTGGGGAATGTTGCGAGCAAGCTATTCTCTTTTTCAAAAATTTACAAAATTTACAATCAATTGCCAAAGGGGCTTAGAGAAACGCCTCCATCTAAAATGTCTTTTAAATTTTTATCTACCGAACTAGAAAAAGTGTTCAATCCTGCTGATATTTTTAATTTTGATTATGATAATACTTTCTTGTAACACGCGGCTCCGTGTTACAACCCAACGAAGGTCAATTTTTACAAACGCTGTGCTCTTTAAGGTCAAATATTCTAACTCTGTCCTTAAACAATATTTCTCTTAGCTGTGATTTTAGGAACAATCTCTTTTAGTCTCAAGCAGTTTTAATCGATATTTCTTGAACTGCAATTTTATTTGTAATTAATAGTGTTTTTATAAATAGAGAGAACCGCGCGCGATCCGCGAGGATCACGCGGTGATCTGTTGTGTCATTGCGGATTTATTTCACTTAATTTAGTGTCCACATAGAAGAATGGATTAATAGTTTGACATGAACTGAAAATATTGCAAGTAGTAAGCTAAAGCTTTGTTAGTTTTTTATCATTGAAGTCTTTAAACAATTTACATCTTCATTTTTAATGATAACTTTTAACGATGATTTTTACATGTCATCATATGTTTTAGTCGTTGGTATAAATACAATTCTGTTCAGACATTTGTGTAACAATAATCACTTGTGTATAAAACATTTTACTTTATAAACATAAATCATTTTACTATGTTCATATTATCATGTATTTTCAATCATATGACTATATTCATGCCAATCCAGACATTTGTGCTAAACATTTCGCTTTATAGACATAAATCACTTTATATTTATATGTGCTACATTGTGTGGAATATATACATGAAACCTTTCTTCGGCCTTCTAATATTAACCTTCTGAAAAGGAACAGACTGATTGAATGCTCGGGTACTAATAATAGCAACCATTGATAAGTAGTAGGGGTACAAAATCAGGAACGAGAAAGCAAGAGCGAAAAGTACCCCTACATTCTCATGGTTAAATAAAAGACAGGATTAATTGTTTTTCAGCAGCATAACTTCTCGAGATTCTATCTTCAAGTTTTGTATTATTAAAACTGAAATGTTATGCATTATATCATCGTGTTAATCAACAATACATGCAATTAATTATTAGTCATGGTTCCCTTTTTTTCTTACAAAATGTTACACTCGAATTACATCTGAAATTTTCCTATTTTTGATGAAGAATATATCACACTTTACAGCAGAACATTCTGATGCTGATAAATTGTACAGTACAACTAACTGCACATATTTATGTGATGTGATATCTTTTTATATTGTACATTTTCCAATTTTATTATTTGATGGAACATGTGTGGTTTCAATCCAAATAAAGATATTCTATTCTATTCTATTCTATTCTAAACTAGTGAGATTTACTTATCTACATGAGACTAATTGCACATTTTTATGTGATGTGATAACTTTTTTTATATTGTACATTTTCCAATATTATTATTTGATGGAACATGTGTGGTTTGAATCCAAATAAAGATATTCTGTTCTATTCTAGAATTGTTTTTTAACTCTTGCTTGTGGTCCGTCAAGCATGGAAACTGTCATCCGTTTGGTTAATTCGGGCAATTTCGATATGTAAATAAATACATTTGATGATTGTAGCAACAATTATTTGGAAAATTTCGAATTGAGGATATAGGTGATCGCGTTTGAAGTTTTTACCTATTTCGTCAATGTTGATACGCAGTTTTATTGGCATTTCCTGTGTCTATGACGTATTTTTCAATGATTATATTCAAATCTGAAATAGATCTCCCTAAATAAGATAACCTAAAGGCAACATATGTAAAACTGACGGATGAACACTGATATAGTTTTGGTTCTACAACATTCTTGTTTGGAAGTGCCTTACAGTACATTAAAATGAGTGCAATGAAAAGCATAAACGAACATAATTTTTTTAAACAAATTTTAATTTAATTTTGATTATGATAATACTTTCTCATGGTTGAATAAAAGACAAGGTTAATTGTTATCAGCAGCATAACTTCTTGAGATTCTATCTCCAAGTTTTGTATTATTAAAATTGAAATGTTATGCATTATATCATCATGTTAATCAACAATACATACAATCAATTGCTAGTCATGGTTCCCATTTTTTGCATAATGTTACACTCGAATTATACCTTAAATTTTCCTATTTTTGATGAAGAATCTATCACTCTTTACAGCCGAACTTTCTGATGTTGATATATTGTACAGTACAACTAGTGAGATTTACTTATCTACATGAGACTAATTGCACATATTTATGTGATGTGATATCTTTTTATATTGTACATTTTCCAATTTTATTATTTGATGGAACATGTGTGGTTTGAATCCAAATTAAGATATTATATTCTATTCTAAAAACATATGTTCCCTGAATTGTTTTAAATGCTAATAAAGAAGCGCTTACTAAAAGAGATTTTCGATTACCTATGACTTGAAACACGGCAACAAGAAGATTGGCGTAACTTGCGGTGTAAACGCAAGTTAGACGGCGTTTTTAGTCTGTGCAGCAGAAACTGCGAAGGCAGTCATTGATAGCAAGAATAGTAGAACGATTTTGCGTGGAATTGCATCACGGTACTAGAGATTTGAATTCGCACGTTTTCATTTGTCCAGCGCATTAATATTTGAATTTATTTTGACAAAATGTCTGCGAAATTACTTGAGCAGTTACAGAGCATTTAGTCGAAAGCCTTAGGACGTCATGCCTAATTGAGAATATTGAACAAAATAAGAGCAGTCTTAATGGTCACCTCGGTTGCTCTGGTCTTGGCCTCTAACCTATTCCCTTTATAATACTGAATATGGCATTAACGAGATGTTCGTTAGTTGATGGTATTTTAAACTATTGTAGAGGATGTTAAATCCTCCGCCTTTTGTAAAATAACATTGACTGATAAATTTAAACCACCATAGCTGATTGTAACGAACTTTATTTAAAAAGAATTTTTTCTTTTTATTTTCCAGAACATTCTTTGTTTAAATACTTAATTTTAAACTTGTGCGCTATTTTCAGTTTTTGAGAATCTCGCTCCTTGACTGGCATTGTAAATTTTGGTCTGCTGCATTTTCACAATTTCTTGGTTGAGCGATTATTTCATTAACAAATATATTGCTCCATCAATTGCCTTTTTGTTCTAATATAAAACAGAAAGGAACAGGAGCCTAGGAATAGGTATTATTTTTTGTATCTTTGATTCAAGTATTCCATCTCTCTAGATAAATTACGGTGCGGAACAGCTTCCGACTTTCACTTTCCGATTGCCTAACTGTAAGTATCGATTTAATTGTTATCTCTTATACTCATGGATACCGATATTAAATTTGAGGACACAAGTAGGTTAGTGCAGGACATAGCGGACTTGAACTTAAGTAACGATAATAACCATATAAGCCTATCAGACTCTACTGTGAATTTTAGGATTTCCAGCGATCTGGCATCTATGGGGCTTAGAGACTCGAATAGGTTAGTGGCCTCAACAAAATTTGGCGACCACGCCAGTCCAAGAATATTAATGTCTACCACAGTATAAATCAGAAAAACATTCAAGTTGGGTAGGAGATGCCCAAATGATATTCAGTGCTTATAATTTCGTGAACCCTATGGAGAAAATTGTTGCGGCATGGATGGCATTGCCTGAAAATTTCCGAAATGCCTTGGAAAATTTCAGAGACAGAACTGTAGAAGAAAAGCCATACAATGCATTTAAGTTATTAACGGCTGAAATTCAACAGAGATATCAGCCTGGAAGATCAGCGCAAATGTGCGAAATATTACGCTTAGAAAAAATGGGGCTTCAACAACCTTCCGAATTTTATGAACGCCTTTGCACAAAAGCTTCCAGGTTGAATATATCTAGAGATGTAGTCAACTCCATTTTTACTGCTGAGCTACCAATTAGGCTCAGAACAACATTGGAAGTATTTGACACAATGAACATAGATTGGCCAACAAAACTCAGAGGGTTAGACGGCGTGTATAAACAGCAAGAACCACAAGTACATGCTGTAACGATGCAGCCAGCTAGAGCAGATACCGAAAACCACCTGACGATCCAAGGAACTTTGCGTTTCTTATGCAGAGAAGTTGCTAGCTTGCGTAGTTATATTGCACAACTTCAGAGTCAGGATAAGTATAATAGACGTAGAGAGAGTCACTCGCACCAACGCTTCGAAGGGCCACGCGGATGGCGTAAGGCACATTGCGAATACGGACGCAGTGCAAAGTGCCAAGGTGAGAATTGTATTTAACCGCGATAAGGTGCACCCAGATTGAAAGGAAGCACAAAACCGGTTGAGAGAAATCTATCACCGGGAAAAGGACAAAACCCCCGCTAGTAGGAGCCGTAGGGGGGGGTTCCATTGCAAAGGCTCCCAGATATGCCTTTAAAAGGCATACTCAAAGCTAAAGATGCGACTAGAGCAAATAGCACCGAGATAGAAGGCAAGAGAGTCCGATTCTCACTAAGCGGAGATCTAGAAACATTGCCGGATTGTCCAGCAACAAGTTCATTGTTAAGGATGAATTATCTGGATTAGAATTTCTCATTGATATGGGTGCTGAGGTAAGCATAGTTAGGTCAGACGTGGTGGAAGCAGATTGCCCCACATTTCATTATCAACTATGGGCCGCTAACGGTAGTCCGATTGGAGTAAAAGGGATGAAAGAAATGTCGGTAACATTAGGCCAGAAATCTTTCTTCCGATGGAATTTTCTAGTAGCCGATTTCAAGGACTATATCATTGGCATTGATTTCTTGACACATTTCAACCTGACATAAGACCCCAAGGCTAGGACTATTGCAGAAGGCGTAGGGATAGCAAAACCTACTGATTCTAACACGTCGGCAGTTAGAACAGTCCTCTTACCTCATCCATCAGTCGCACATGACTTTGTCGATATAATCGAGAAGCACCTAGCAGTGTTTCAGTCTTTCAGTGCCAAAAGGATAGGTCTGAAGACAGGAGTAGACCACCAAATAAAATTGGTGGCTCCGTTGCCTTGTTCACCAAAGGCTCAACCATTGTCAGAATTTCACCAATTGCGCGAAGAGGGAATTTGTAGAAGGTCAAATTCCAATTTTGCTTCCCCAATAGTAGTAGTTCGCAAACCTGAACCGGTTCAAGGGAGGGTTTGTGGGAATTATTGTCTATTAAACTCAGTGACGAAGGGTGATTCTTATCCTCTCCCTAACTAGAGTACTTTGCTCCGAGATATAATGGGATATGAGGTTTATTCAACTTTAGATCTCCAGAAAGCGTACTATCAGGTACCAATGGAATGAAGTTCGATACCACTTACCGCAGTCAGATGTCCAGGAGGGGGATCGCATGAATTTCTTCGAATGCCTTTCGGTTTGAAAAATACCATTCAGACATTCCCGCGTTTGGCTGAAGAAATCCTCCAGAATTTTCCATTTGCGAGGGTATATATAGACGACATAATTATTTTTATTCGCTCCAGAAATGAACATCGTACGCATTTGGAAACGGTTTTGACCAGGCTGGAACAATATGGATTAGTGGTCAAACCTAATAAGAGTAATATAGGTTGCTCTTCAGTTAAATACCTTGGTCATATACTTTCCAAAGACGGAATTAAACCTTTGGAAGATAAGGTCCAAGCTATTAAGGACGTAACGGAACCCCGAACCGTACGCCAGTTGCGAAGGTTCTTGGGCATGATCAGCTATTATCGTCGATTCATTCCAGGTCTAGCCGGAATTCTTGGATCGTTAACAAGCCATCTCACTCGTGAAAAGAGCACGATCAAGAAGTCTTGGCCTATAAACTTGAGTCAAGAAGACCGAGAAAATTTCCAAAAGGCCAAGGATATGTTAAGTGACGTAACCACATTAGCACCTGTAGATTGGGAAAAACCTTTCGAACTAATCACAGATGCCTCAGATGTTGCATTAGGGGCAGTGCTACAGCAAAGAGATCAGGACGTAGTAAGACCGATTGGGTTTTATAGCCGCAAGCTTAATGATCGAGAAAAACGTTATGATACGTTTGGCAAAGAGCTTCTAGCAGTGTATGCCGCAGTGCTACACTTCGAGCATTACTTAGATGGTCACAAGTTTAAGTTATTGACCGATCATAAGCCATTGATCAGCATACTTGGTAAAACAGCTAGGCTTAATTACTCTCGTAGAGTAAATTCCCAAATAACACGGTTAGCAGAGTTCGATTTCACTGTCTCATATTGCTGGCAAAGAGAATGTGGTAGCAGATGCACTTAGCCGACCGAATGAAGCTGATGTCGAGCTGATATTTCAAGGTCCATTGAAAAATTTAGATGAATCAATGCACGATTTCGTTAGTCAAATCGAGGAAGCGCAAGGATCGGATCCCTTTACATTAGTATTGTCCAAAAGACCAGGATATGTTCGTAAGCTCATAAGTGGCAAGTGGTTGTTATGCGAAACATCTAGAAGTCAACCACGACCATATGTGCCATTGGAATTACGGGCCGAGATTAACCACGTGTTACATGACATGGGTCATCCATCCATTAAAGCCACCATTCGATTAATCAACGACAGATACGTATGGCCGCACATGTCTAAAGACATACGGGTATGGGTAAGAGCCTGTGCCAAGTGTCAAACGTGTAAGGTGTGGAGACATACCAGAACCGAGATAAAGAACATTGGAATACCAATCGGACGGTTCAGACACGTACATCGTAAGATCCCTCAACATCATGGGAACCACTATAATACATACTAGCGCGTATAACCCACGAGCGAATGGGATGGTAGAAAGGCTACATCGTGAACTGAAAGCTGCATTAATGTGTACTAGTGGAACAAGCTGGATACACGATCTTCCTATAGTACTACTCGCCATGCGCAACAGATATAGGGCACAATTAGGAACTTCCATAGCAGAACTGGTTTATGGAGAACCATTAAGGTAGCCTGGAGATCTTCTAATAGAAACTCCAAGTAGTCTTGATTGGGCTTCTAGTTATGTAGATTGGTTCGTAGGAGCACTTAGAGATAAGATGTGTCGTTTAGCTCCGACCAAGACTAGAAAAGCTAAAACCAAATGCTATGTGTCCTCTGATCTAAAATCGGCTTCGCATGTGTATATAACTAATGAAAATAGGAAGAACTGCCTGACACCATTTTATAAAGAACCATACAAGGTCAAGAGGATGACTGACAAGAATGTCATCATAGAAATAAATGGCATTGAGGATTGTGTTACGTTGGATCGTTGTATTCCCCAGTTTATCTGGATTGACGGTATGACTGAATTAACAGATGCGTCGAATGACCGTTCCATGGGCGAATCTGATGTGTGCAATCCCATCATGCAGGCACATAATGAAATGCAGAACTCTGAAGAACCGTTGTCTAACATAGCAAAATCTTATTCTACTGAATCACAGCATGAAAACTATTTGTCGATACCAAATGATTTTGAAGAACCAGTGAATGTTGTACCGGGCGAGATGACGACGTCAGGGGCGCCAGTATGCACAACTCGTTCTGGAAGAGTACATCGTCAGCCGAAGAACTATGATTACGTCTATTATTAGACGTTTTTTTGAGAAGGTGGTGTATGTAGAGGATGTTAAATCCTCCGCCTTATGTAAAATAACATTGACTGATAAATTTAAACCACCATAGCTGATTGTAACGAACTTTATTTAAAAAGAATTTTTCTTTTTATTTTCCAGAACATTCTTTGTTTAAATACTTGATTTTGAAATTGTGCGCTATTTTCAGTTTTTGAGTATCTCGCTCCTTGTCTGGTATTGTAAATTTTGGTCTGCTGCATTTTCACAATTTCTTGGTTAAACGATTATTTCATTAACAAATATATTGCTCCATCAATTGCCTTTTTGTTCTAATATAAAACAGAAAGGAACAGGAGCCTAGGAACAGGTATATTTGATTGTATCTTTGGTTCAAGTATTCCATCTTTCTAGATTAATAGCTGTGCGGAACCGTTTCCAGCTTTCACTTTCCGATTGCCTAACTGTAAGTATCGATTTAATTGTTATCTCATATATTCATGGATACCGATATTAAATTTGAGGACACAAGTAGGTTAGTGCAGGACATAGCGGACTTGAAATTACGTAACGATAATAACCATATAAGCCTATCAGACTCTACTGTGAATTTTAGGACTTTAGAATAGAATGGAATAGAATATCTTTATTTGGATTCAAACCACACATGTTCTTTCAAATAATAAAATTAGAAAATGTACAATATAAAAAGATATCACATCACATATATATATGTGCAATTAGTTGTACTGTACAATTTATCAGCATCAGAAAGTTCAGCTGTAAAGAGTGATAGATTCTTCATCAAAATTAGAAAAATTTAAGGTATAATTCGAGTATAACAGTTTGTAAGAAAAAAGGTAACCATGACTAATAATTGATTGTATGCATTGTTGATTAACAAGATTATATAATGCATAACATTTCAGTTTTAATAATACAAAATTTGAAGATAGAATCTCGAGAAATTATGTTGCTGAAACACAATTAATCCTGTCTTTTATTTAACCATGAGAAAGTATTATCATAATCAAAATTAAAAATATCAGCAGGATTGAACACTTTTTCTAGTTCTTCCAGCGATCTGGTATCTATGGGGCTTACAGACTCGAATATGTTAGGGGCTTTAACACTATGTTTTTTTCATTGGTTCTAATTAGGACCAAACTTCTTTATTTGTGGCTGGGTATCTAATTAATATGTCTGTATAATTGTAAATACGCATCACTAATGTGTATATGTAGCGTTACGTTACTCGTGTTTAATCGCAGTCATAAATTATTGCCAGGGTCATAATCAAAATGAACTTCTTGCTTCCGTGCATTGGTGCTAAAATCCGGTATTATTTATTATTTTATTGAGATTCAATTATTAAATTCGATATTTCGATTGCCTTTTCACAGTACTATTCTGTTTGTAACGAAAATATATTATAATTGCGCATGTTTATCGCTTTTAAATAATTATTCGTGTTGCTCTGTGTGTTTGGTCTGCTGTCAATCATAAAATATGCCTAACAAATCAGTACTGTTTATGCCTGTCGTGAACTATGGCATTTAACCTTACAAATAAAGTTAACAGTGGCTTATTGAATATTAACTTTGTTTGTGACAGGTCAGAAAATGAACCAAATGGTTGGAAATGTTCGAATGAATCGATCTCTTGCGTAAATTTTAATGACAGTGGAATCGAAAATGATTTCTATGCAGAAGAAGTAATATTTCTAATTTTTCAATAAAAAGAGCCAACAATTTTGGTCGAATTTTTCACAGATGTGGAAAAAAGAAAGTTCCGTAGAAGCTAAAGTGGATAAGTATATAGAAAGTGAATTGAGTTCGGAAGATTTTGACGACCAATTAGTGTATTTCTCTTCATTTTATTTTTTAGAAAAAAACTAAATGCATATATTTCCAGTATTAAGAGTTATTTACCTGGTGTTCATTTATTGAAAAATTTAAGTGGAAGTTTTCAAAGTATAAACGAATTCTTTACCTATTTTATAGTCAAGCTTAGTGCTCTTTTACTCAAGTTTATCGATCTAATGCAAATCACGTTCCATTTCATAATCAAAGAAGTAATTTCTCAAAACAATGTATGGTACTTTATTTTATATAAAGAAACTTGAAGATGTAACGAAAAGATTGGACTGCTCAATTGTCAAACTAGATGAGTAATTAGAAAAATTTTTGTTAATCATATGTAGATCCGCAAGACATCTTAAAGCTCTTGAAAGCCGCTTAAAAAATAATGATTTAATTATAGCGCAGATAAAGGAGCAAATCTGGTATTTTTTACATTATTCGAATTAAAACAGTTTTGAAATTGGGAAAAAATCTCATATAAGTAATCCACGTCATTCAATCGAGTACTCTGGTCAAACCAACAATAAAGTGGTAAGCTAATGTTTTCATTAAATATTAGATACCTGTCAACGTACTACAGAAAAAATTCGAGGCAGTAGACAAGATTGAGCGCATTTATTCAAGACAACTTAAACCGCGGGTTTTGTTGAATAGAGCTAATAACAGGTTTATTATTTTTAGTTTATATTTAAGATTTTCTTCATGTAATAATATTCGTCCAGGTATTACGCAAAAACAAATGGTTGCTGAAAAATGTGTAGATTCAGATGATGAATGGTTTAAATTTGACGAATATTTTTGCTAAATATTTTGATGGATAATATCATTTATATAATTTGGTGGCAATAAGAAACAAATTTAACTTTCAATTCTATTTTTTAAAGTTATAACGGAAAGAGCTCATCACACGTGGATTAGACAAGTATAATTGTGTTACTGAATTTGTCGGAATCTGATACGTTGAAATAAATAACAGCATTTGCAATAAGATACGTCTTACGTTTGGACATCTAGAGTGGAAGATTCTCTAGGCGATATTTGTTTTAGACCAATATCACCAAAAACTCAATAGAGTAAATAGCAAAATCTTAAATCGCAGTGCCTGATTTGCCGTCATGTTTGTTTGATTGGAGTCATAAAATCATTAGTTCATACACAAGGAAACTTTAGAATTGATAACTAATGATGCTACTTTCTTTGCACTGGAGCAGATTAATTCTAAAATTCACATTGTAGTCTATTAGCTGTTTGCTGATCCTCTTGTTTTACTTAAGCCCTAGGATGGATGATCCTCTGTCGTTTGCAATGTGCAGACACGCTTCGTGGGCTAGTCATTTTTGATGACTTCCAAAATGCAAACGCTTGGCAATCACATAGCTTACCTGCAGACATAGCTCGCGAGAAATATGATTCTTAACCTTAGCGAGCATAATACTTGTTCTATTAGATGTGTAGCTTTTAGAATGGCGGAATAAATTTCTTGGCTGACGAGCAACATATTGACGCTTGACTAACGAGAGGTTCCGCGCAAACAATCTAATGCTAATTCTCACTCCAGCTTTCAATCATTGTCCTTATACATTGAATGAATACTAGCGTATTTGTGAATTCTAGTGAGTGCTTTTAATTTCAGCACAAATTTAGCTAAATAGAGCACAGAAAACGGAGCTGTAGGTTGATGTGTTCTGGTCGTAAGTAGCTGTGGCAAAGATGTCAGACTTTCTTATTTCTATTTCAGCAGAAATTTAGTCATGATAAACAATTTATTTTACAGCATCGTCAAAGGCATCGTTCCATTCAACTTAGCGTTGTAAACCAGGCCGATTAAATGATTCACAGAAAATTTTCGTTTTCTTTTCAAGAAACTAGAACATTACACGGATACTGTATTTGTTAAATAAATTAATCTGAATGCGATTTTTTACTTTTTTCAAATATTTTGAAAGGACCAAAAAAAAATATTGAAAAACAAGTAATTGAAGTAAATATAAAGTTTTAGATGATATTGACAAAAGTTAGCTTAATCTATCTCAAAAATGAAATCATAAAAACTAAGAACCATGTTAGTATTTGACAAATAAGGCAATAAATAGAAAATTAGAAACCTTTAAGTATTAAAACTAAATTTGTGCATCTGCGGGATAGAAGAAAAAGTGATGTAGAGGCTCCATACCTATTAGTAACTGAGAACCCCATAGATGCCAAGTCGTTATCAATCTTAATTTTTCCATTTGAATCTGCTAAGCTAGAATTTCTATTCACATCTATTAAATTGACACCTGCTAAATCTTGAGCTAATTTGCTTGTGTCCTCAAATTTAAGATTGGCTTCCACGCTGATCCTACTTAATTATTAATTTGACAACTTAGTGTTAGGCAAACGGAATGCGAAATTCTTACGTAGTAAAACACCCGATCAAATAACCTGGAAAGAACTAAGACGTGAAAAACAGAATTATTAAATTACCTGTTCCAGAACGTTTCCAATATGTACAATTCAAAAAACGAAATGATAGCAGGAGTATATTGTGAATATCGAGCAATTACAAACGTAAATAGGAGAAAAGGAACAAATGGAGTTTGCTGAAAAAAGTCAGGCCAGTCAAGTACAGATTACCGAAACTTAAATTACGCACAATTCGAAAGTATATATACTGTCAAGTATTTAAACGAAGAATGTTTTAGAAAATAAACGAATAATTTCTTTTTAAATAAAATTAGTTCCAATCAGCCAAGGTGGTTTAAATTTATCAATAAATGTCACTTTAATTTTGTCGGAGGAAATATCTTCCTCTACAGTGAACATAATTTAGCGAATGTTAACAAATTAAAGTAAAAACTTTAATGTTGGTCATTTTACAGAAGCTCAGTCCGAATAGAACATGCACACCAATGGTGTAAAACGACCGAAAACAAAAATTATTTTTTCAATGTGACCTATTTTATCAATTGTCATTTCTCCCTTTCAGTCATTGTAATAACAAAGATAGATAATCAGGATAAACTAAAAATAACAATTTACCATAAAGAATCCTGGTCTGCGCAATATTTGTTTTAAACTATTTCAATAAAAACTATCAAAGCTTTTGAGCTGTAAATTAAAAACGGACAAAGTGGTTAGTAAACGTTAACGAGATAACTAATATAATGAAGCAAAAATGATTTATTCCCAATTACCAATATTTGACAATTGATTAAATCAACTAATCGAAACGTAATTCAAAGGAAACAAACGAGTGAAAGGTCCTTAATAATGTGAATACATGCTAATTATTCATCATATCAGGCTGCGACTAAGCGACTTTCTTACCGGGACTCCATCATTAAGAATAGTGTGCCTTAAAGTTTGTTACGAGACTAAATTGAAAGCGATTTAGTAGTCTAGAAAAACAAAAAATGGTAGGCAATTTATGTTGGTGATGCAATTCACGAGTGCGGCGGTATGAATGAAGTCGGTCCATGCATACCGTGATGGGCCTAGTTTGTATCTTTCGCTCTTCGAGGTACCATCATTATTATAGCACAGAACAAACGAAACCCATGTTAGATGGCAGAAACGTTAGTGACACATTTTGCAACATGTCGCTTGAGGTGTTGTGATATTGAGTATTCCACTACTACTACATAATGGGTCAGGTGTTTATATCAAGATCGCAACCTCAATTTAGTATTTTTCATCACCGGCCACTCAACTAATTTTCGTTTAAGCAAAGTGAACGTCACACTTTTACAGTTTGAGAACCGTAAATGAATAACCAGCTAGCGATTCAAGAGCTTTCTTATTCCAAAAGCCATTAGGTGTAAGACGAATACGAGAAGCAGAAAAGCTACTGAAGTCCATCAGGCTTATTTGTCTGTGCGTTCTGCTCCACAAATAAAGAGGTTTCGTCTGTATGAGGCAATACTCGGCCTCCAACCGAATGTTTTAAGTTATTATTGTCTTTATTTATTTTCTGAGTACGTAACGAGACGAATTCCAACTATTTTCGCATAAAATGACTCCTGTTGACTTCACTATATTGGTTGGGTCGTTTTTGCGGATCCTTCAGAATTTATTATAAGTGCGTCATCCAGCCTAGACTTAATTATCCCCTAACTCCGCAGTTTAATGGATCATTTCTGCAGACAATACTCTTACTAATTTTTCCAATCCGCCAGAAACTCAACACAACACAAATTCTTTAGTTTTAATCAATTATTTGTAGGAGTTTGCCCGTATATAGCGCGTCCATTTAGTCAAACAAAATACAAATAATTATTCTTTTATATTCACTTCTGTGACTCGATGGTTGCTTCCATTTTTTGTGCTTACTGCATGATCTTAATTCGTGCACTTCTGCGAGGACTTTGTGTTGTATTCATTTGAGCCCTAGATGAGAAAATTGGAGGTTCTTGGCCTTAAATTTGGCTATTGCTACGTCTTCGCACCACTTCAGGATTTGGCCTTGGGACCTTACTTAAACGTTCAAGTGCGACACTTCTTGGTCCGTCAGGCAATTTAACGAAAACTGTATTGTGCTCTAAGTCCAATCTTCCCACGCAATACGAACCATCATTGACAGCCTGTAGTGCAATGGGCCCGACCTTCGCGACAATGACATAGTCGCCGACACTTAGGCGAGTGCATGTACGTCGTATTGAATAAGCCTGCCGCCCACATATTCAGTTAGCTGTTTTAGCCGCTCCTGAACAACGGCTGTGGTGCAGCGCTCATAATTTCCTGCGATTACGGGTTCAACTGACAGTCCAATATGCCCTCCGTAGACTATGGTTGTTGGAGCGAATCCTGTAGCTGTTGATACTGTAAATTGAATGGCCCGATCGAACAATTGGAATTTTTATCTGCAGAATCCCAGGGTCTCTTGGCACCAACATTGCAAGACCTCTTTCATTGTCCGTTGGTATTCGGGTGGTAAGTGTCTGTGCAGGAACGTTTGATGTCAAGGAACTTGCACCACTGATTAAATTCTCTCGACTCAAATCGTGTACCCTGATCGGTAACAATAACTTGTGTTGCACCAAATCGACTAAGCCATCGCTCTTCTAAGCACTTTATAATCTTCTCTGTTTTGATTTGTTTCGGTAGTACAAACTCGACTCATTGGGTAAAATTATTGACCACTGAAAACACAGGCTACCCCGTCACGAGCAACCGGCAGTAGGCCTACCAGATTACTATGCAGAAACTGGTCCCGTGCAGTGACATTGAAAGCAGTCAATGTGACCTTGTCCCTTTTTAGTGGTTTATAACTCTGACATATAGCGGACTGTTGAAAATAGCTTCTAATTTCGTTGGAAATGCCAGGCCAATACAATCGCGACTGCAATGTCTCAATGAGGCTCCCGCGCTGGGATGTCCCAACGTTTTTTGCCAGAAGGCCTTCAATTCTGTTTGTATAGTCTCCAGTACAAACCATTGCACGGTTTGTCTTTCCCCAACCCTAGGGCTGCATATCAACTTTATGGAATTCGTGCTTTTTGGCCTCAAGATGCATATACGTTTAATGTGACATTCGTTTTTCTTAACCCATTTTCTGATGAAATCAAATCCAAATAGGGATGATTAAGCATTTTCTACAACAAATGAAATATAGTAGATATCCTCATATATTAATAATTTAGTGTCCCATTCGCCCGTAGCCACAATCGATGCGTCCGATGCCTGGTTAGATCCTCGCTAGTCAGTTTGACGTCGTACTCTGCAGATCATCATGGAAGGTCGAAACGTGTCAGTGCGTGCGAATGGCGGTAGTTTTGCTATGTTGTCTGACGACTGGTTAAATACAATTGAATTGGTGTTTACTTCAAGCTCGCAAACTTGATTTTAAAAATTGTTACCACCACCCGCGCAATCAATGATTGTTATATTGTATTGCTTATAAACGCTTTGGCTGTACCCGATGTCATGATACTTCATATATGAATACAATATTACGATTGTTTGGCATATTGCATTTCATAGAAGGTAGATGTTCATATAGCATAAGCAGCATGAAAACTGCTAGCTGAGCACAAGTATACTTTAATCTGGGTTAGCATTTATAATTAGGCGGATTATATTAAGCCGCACTCTGTTGGGCCATTTCCATCGCATGTGGTCAATGAACGCGCTATGCGTTACGTAGTACAAGTCTTTATGGTTAAACAACGGTCACCTCGCAGAGCAACCGGAACTTTAGAAGAAATATTATTATGCGAGAATTCATTAGCATAATTATGCCACAAATTAGCTTAAGTAACGAAGAAATTTTGATGGTTTAATTCTGCCAGATGACAAAGCTTTCCTCTTAAGCTGAATGAGTTTTAAACAAATAATGTCAGTCAACCACTTACCATTAACGGTCTTGCTTCAAAATGAAAGTTTGGCTGAAGGAAATAAAAATTTTTGATTCAAACTTTTACACATTTGCAACTGTTCATTGTTTTGACGGAAAATTTCGTGTTTCAATCTCGGTTATTTGAAAATAATAAATTAGCAAATTAATAACTTTATTTTATCTCTAACAGAGCCTCTAGTTAACAAGTATTTTCAAAAACGTAGAAACCCACGATCGTAATAGATTTCAAAAGATCTCGGTTTTACTTGTTGCGATCGTTAGCAATATTATAAAATTAGATACAAATAGCAACTCTATTAGTATGATGTTTCGATAGACACGATCAAGATACTTCGTTTTTTGGTTCGTCTAACCTGCAGAGCCAAAATACAATTGCTTCCATAATTTTATTCGATGTTTTACACAGCACAGTAATATCAAAAATCTAAATAGCTCATTTGGCAAGAATTGAATCATCCATTAGGAAGAAATAGAATACGGATAAATAGTAACTAACGCAAATAGAATTTTCATCAAGTGTTTGGATTGAAAGATGTTCTTCCAGTCACGAATTTTATAAAAATAAGCAACATTCGTCATTGCTACAGATGAAAATTTTTAAATAGAAAGGAAGTTGCTTTATGGAATCAGGTTATAACCTGCATCTTTGACAGAATAAATTATTTCCTTAAATCATATTGGCCGGTATAAATTAAAAGCCAAGACTGCCGTCATTTTGCTATGTTGTTTTCGACGACTGGTTAAATACAACAGGATTGGTGTTTACTTCAAGCTCTCAAACTTGATTTAAAGAATTTTTACCAACACCCGCGCAATCAATGATTGTTTAATTATATTACCTATATATAAATTAATTACTTTTTAATCAATATAAACACATGACCCATTATGTACATACATTTTTTTAGTATAAACTAAATATTGTACAGCGTGGAAAAGGCAATTTATCCAGTAGACCGGTTTCGTCTTTATTGGGAACTCATCACGTAATGACCAGAATTTGCCGCGGACAGGGCTCGAACCTAGGCATGTCTGCCTCGGAATCTGGTTCTTTAACAACTGAGACACCCTTCCGCATATTATATACTAATTAGTGTATCTTGGTTAGCCTTTCCTCTAAATAGAGCCTATGTATCAACCATTTCGCCCTAAATTTCCAACTAACCATCTCCAATATTTCATTATAGAACAAATACCACGTTACATGAGGAAGTGGTATTGAAATAAACATTTATATAATTAAACGAACAATGGTTGCGCGGGCGGTGATAACAATTAACTTTAATCAAGGTTGCGATCTTGATATAAACACCTGACCCATTATGTACATACATTTGTCAGTATAAACTAAGTATTGTAAAGTGTGGATAAAGCAATTCATCCAATAGAACGGTTTCGTCCTTATTGGGAACTCATCACGTGCTGTCCAGAATTTGCCGTATAACTTTAGGGCTAAATGAATACTATATAGGCTCTATCTAGAGGAAAGGCTAACCAAGAAACATTAGTTCTTATATAACTGAAAATTGTGTGTAGTGTGCGTCATGTTCGCTCCAGATTCCGAAGCAGACGTCCCTAGGTTCCAGCCCTGACCGTGCCAAATTCTGGACGTTACGTGATGAGTTCCCAATAAGGGCGAAACCAGTCTACTGGGTTACTTGCTCTTTCCACACTATAAAATACTTAGTTAATACGGACAAATGTATGTACATTATAGGTCAGGTGTTTATATCAAGATCGCAATCTTGATTAAAAGTAATTGTTACCACCGCCCGCGCAATCGATGTTCGTTTAATTATACCTATAAATTAACTGTTTTTTCATTAAATGAAAAATTATTTGATCATTTATATGGATTTCGAATATTGATATTTGTGAAGCTGCTTTATGTTAAACGAACCTCTCTAAAACCATTTTATATAATCATCAAACGTTAGATCTCAACGTCAAGTACTTGTTTGGTCCTTTTTTAGGCTATGGGTAGCTATTGCTGCTACTGCCAGAACAGCTTTGAAAACCGAAGAATTCGAGCGGTTGAGTTTAAATTACCATACTTTCATCGCCAGTAGTCCAATTAAATAATCAATGTTGTCTTCTATAACGTTTTCAGACGTCGTTTCACTGTCGCATCAAGTTAATGAATGACTATTGTGCTGGCTGCTATATGTCCGTCAAGGCCACTCAGGCATCCTAGAAATCAGGCCATCGTAGTATCCGCATTGAATGGCTGAAACTAGAGAAAATATAAACTAACGATCTACTGGCGATGTATCATTATTCGCAGTATGAGTGGCTTGTTTACTTTACCTATAATCTGACTAGCCAAGAAACAGTTTAATGGATAAAATAGGTACTAATCTAGCGGAAAAAAGGGTCTCGTGTAAAGGCGAAGTGTATTCCGCTCTACTACTAAAGCCTCGTAGTATTTTCAGTTATCTGTGATTGCGCCCCTGAGAAGATAATTTTTTAACTTCTACGGAGAATGTGAATTTTCTATTCACAGTGAAGCAGATGAAGCTAGATAAAAAAGCATCGGGAAACATATTGTTTTGGTGTAATAGTTTCGAGAAAAGAGATTTTTAATAGAAGATTGAAATCTGCAATT
Organism: Eudiplozoon nipponicum; assembly: GCA_029291075.1. Taxonomy (NCBI): domain Eukaryota; kingdom Metazoa; phylum Platyhelminthes; class Monogenea; order Mazocraeidea; family Diplozoidae; genus Eudiplozoon; species Eudiplozoon nipponicum. The sequence continues at coordinate 96,096 of JAQBSW010001895.1, read as the reverse complement.
TTTAAAAGTCGACAACCTCTTAGTGTTAAGAGCAGCACGTAAACACCCGTTTAATTCTTTGCGAGAGATAGAGCATTTGATCACAAAACAATCAAGCGTACACTATTATCATGCAGCTATTGCCAACAATAATAAAAAATTTAATGTTCCACTAGAATGCAGCCTGAAAAGTAGCAAATCGTGGTTGACGAGATATCTCCTTTACTTTATTTTACATATTATTTTATTTGTAGCGAGAAGGATATAAATGCAATATAACCTCCTGTTTGCAATTCTGATTGACCTCTTGCAAGACTATGTGCTTTGAGATTTGGTTTAGAAGCCTCCTAATTATAGTGTATTCTCTGTTGAATGACGAGTGTATCTCTTACCTTAACGGCTTTTGTCAATTTGTCAAATTATATGCAGTATTTTTACTGAATAAACGTAAGACCATACACCCTGCCAAACCAAAACGCTTATAACGCCGTATTTCAAATCCTGTAGCCGCTCAAGGTGTTCTTCGATTAAATCAGACAGTTCATCAAAGCATTTTTTTGACTTTCAGGAAAATGGGTTTGTATTTTTTAAATTACCCACACAAGCATAATATCGGTTATACCAGAATTGCGATGCTCAAGTGCCTGCAATAATGGTACAATAAGCAAATGTGAGCAAGTATAAAAACATTTATATGAAATACATTATGACAGCTTGGTCAGATGACAAACAATTACTTGTGACTCTTCGCTTAATGACAATAGGCTTGCCATTCACTAGATAATTAATTTATCAATATTTTCCTTTTAGTTATTATAACAGTTTAACTATATTACATCTCAATTTTATAGAAACAAATAGAGGCCACGATTTGTAACATATATGATTTAATTCGCTATTCCTAATTTAATTGTTCTTTCGGTGGTTAACAATAATGCTGTTCACTGCTGGATTGCATAAAAATCCAATTTAAAGAAATTTAGTTGATCAAAATTAACATTTTGCTTGTCAGATTCTTGAGTTGCTAACTTTCTTGCATGGACAAATCAAACCCGTCGATATATCAAAGTCAGCATGAACGGATTTTATAATCTTATGTACATTTGTTTCGTGTTTACCGGCGACTCATCAGTAGGTACCAGTATTACTCCATATACCTACTTTTTATGTGTTAGGAACATGGCATAACTGGACTGTACAATCTTCTATACAAATGTGTAAACCTGCATTGGTAGAGCTAACTTCAGAAAAAGTCATCGATAATGCAGCTTCACAGCCAACTTACATCATATATTATAAATGCTGAATCCTCAATTGGTTCAAGCACGAGGGTTGCCGAATAGGCACATGGTGACTACACAATTGTTACCGAGGCAGAACATGTTACCATAAAAATAGATTTCAAGTTCACCAAAATTAATACTTACAACTAATTTTGAACAACTGTTATTCCTGCAAATTCATACATTCTGAACGTGATCAATATGAGTTACCACTTTGCCTAGTAATCATGACATAGTTGAATTAAATAAATAACATTTTATATATTCTTTAAATAGAATTTTCGTTTCCGTAGTGCTTTCATCGTTTGAGCTGATACCACCATTGACAGTTGCGGAACAATTGATAGCACTCGTAGGTCAGTAAAATCTTTTTTCCTTTACATTTCAAGGTGAACAGCTTGTTTTTTATTTGATTGATTCGTTCTCGCTGATCCGGTGACTCTGAAGATGGCCTTACACTGCTTGTTCGAGAGTGCTTGTGAATTAAGTTTTTCCGAAAAATTTCCGCATTTGTGGAACTTCATTTCCATTTCGATCTTCAGGATTGACATCATACACACGGGAAAAAAACTTGTGGCAAGTTAAATATCTTCCTTTAAGACAGATATATTTATATTTATTTTATTTCCTAAAGTATTTTTCATGTCTGCCCCAATATTTGGCCTTAATAACTATTTTCTTATACTCACATGTGTACACAAAACCGTCCCTCCCACACACACACACACCAAAACGTATACACGCATATGTGATTACTCTAATCTAAATTTATGTTTATAGAATAAGCATAATTAATCCGTGTGAACTGAAATATACGCCTATCTGTGTTGTCACGTTTTTTTTAAATTGTGTTTCCGGACGCGTAGAAGGTTAAAACAAAATTTCAATAACATTATATTACAGTAATCATCAGTTTCAAGTGTACCTAATCTCATCCTGTTTGCAATAGGTTATAGAGAGAATGAGGTTAATATAACATTTGATAGAATATAGACAAGACCGAATATGTGGCCTACAATAAATAAAGCAATACTATTTTACAATAATTGATTGCGCGGGTGGTGGTAACAATTCTTTAAATCAAGTTTGCGAGCTTGAAGTAAACACCAATCCCATTGTATTTAACCAGTCGTCGAACAACATAACAAAACTACCGCCAGCCGCAACGCACTGACGCGTTTCGACCTTCCATGATCATCATCAGAGTACGACGGCAACCTGACTATCGAGGATCAAACCGCATTGAATATATATGGAAATCAAATTTAGATATGCGGCTCTCACCTCTAGCAGTCTCGCATACATTTAACTTGACTGGAAATGTCGGCTGCACAATTTCTATGCAGTCACGAACATAAACTGTTTGCAGCTTTCGCCACATATACATATATAGGCAATTATTGTAAAATTGTAAATATATATATATATATATATAGTATATATATATAGCAACAAGCCATAAACTGGATTCTTTAAGTATTTACAATTCACTCTGAGTACACTACATATAAACGTTACGATACACACGAATATAAGATTTCATATATATATATATATATATATATACATATATATAGATATATGAGACTTCGAAGCTAACTTACTATGTTAAGATTCACCAAAATTGAAAAGTACAACCAAATCTGAATAAATTTTACTCCAGGTAATCCTTGAACTCTATATTTGATCGTATACAATTTTCAATTTTCGCGGTAATCTTGGCATAATTTAATTATAATTATAATTGCAAGATACTGTCTGTTCTGGATAACCAATATACATTCAATCATTTATAATTTGTTGCGCACCGACTAACAAACTATTTCATATATGGCAAGTAGGTTAAACCAAATTAAGCGTGAACGGAAAGTACCTTCTCATGTGCACATTCGTTTCATGCTTACTGGTAACTCATCAGTAGTAATCGGTATTGCACCATATACGCACAACATATCTGTGAGAAGAATTTTGGAATTTTGTGCTGTACAACCCCCTATACGAATTAGTAAATCTGCAATAGTAGACCTAACTTCATATGCAGACTTTGACAATACGACTTCAAAGGCAACTCACTCTACATTATATATATATATATATATATATATATACCGGCGTAGAGGGCAAGAACTCGATGGCTGATGTGTCAATACCTGATACCAACACTGGTTATCGAATAGTTACATTGAACCACCACTATGGTTACTAGTTGGTGCATGATACTAACACAATCGATTTCAAGGTATACTAAAGTTCATCAAAATTGGTATTTCAACTACCTTCTAAAAGTTGTTATTCTAGCAAATCCATACACTCCGGTCTTGCTCGATATCATTTATCTCTTTCCGCGGTAAACAAAGCATAATGCAATTATATACATAACAGTTAGAAACAGTTATTTCGATAAACTAATATACATACAATTATGTAATATTTGTTGCGCAACCAGTACAAAACTATATCAAGCGTGATCAGTAGGATAAACCAAATTCAGCATGAACAGAAAATAGATTCTCATGTGCACATTCGTTTCGTGCTTACTGAAATTACATCAATGGGATCCGGTATTGCACCATACACGCGCTATATATTTGTGTTAGGAATGTAGGAATATTTTAATGTACAATTTCCTATACGAATGTATAAACCTGCAATTGTAGAGATAACTGTAAAGTGTGCCAACACCATTGTTTTTTCGTCAGTAGCTGATACCAAATCCATGATGCCGAATATGTACATGCTACTAACACAATGGATTTCAAAGTATGCTAATTTTCACTAAAAATTAAGAAGTACAACTATTTCTGATCACCTGTTACTTCAGCAAATCAATACACTCTGGCCTTGTTCGATGTCAGTTCTCACTTGTCGAGGGCTCCATGGCATCATTTAATTGAATATAATATTCAGATACAGTTTGTTGCGGAGAGCTAATGTACATGCTATTAATTAATAGGTGTTGCGCACCAAGTAACAAATGATTTCAGTATGACCAGTTGAACAAATTAAAGTCAGCATGGACGGAAAGTATAATCTCGTGCGCTATTACGCCAAATATTAAAAATATATTTTTGTGGGGAATGTTTTATTAAGGGATTTTACAATCTCCTATACGAATGTGTAAACCTGCAGTAGTAGAACTAACTTAATATAAAGTCTTCGACAATACTATTTCAAAGCCAACTCACTACATATTATATTTTCCGAGTCTGTAATGAGTGCCAACAAAACCTGATAACTATGCTATGGTTACCAAGCCAGTTCGTCATACCAACACAATTAATTTCAAGGTATGCTAAAGTTCACAAAAATTAAGTTTTACAACTACTTCTGAACACCTATTACTCCACCAAATCTATACACTCTTGCCTAGATCGATATCAGTTATCACTTGTCACAGAAACTAAGATATAATTCCATTAATTATATAACAGTTAGATAAAGTTTTTTTTCGGAGAACTATCATGCATGCAAGTGTGCATAATGTGTTGCTTACCTACTAACAAATTGTTTCAAATTAGACCAGTTGGATAAATCGAAGTCAGCATGAACGGAACGAGTAATCTAATATGCACATCCGTTTCGTGCTTACTAGCGCCTCATCAGTAGGAACCGGTATCACGTCATATACCCACAATTTATTTATGAGAGGAACGTGCGATATTTGGACGGTACCATCACCTATAAGAATATGTAAACCTGCAGTAGTAGGGCTATTTTCATATAAAGATTTCGACACAGAAAAATGTGGTTACTCTGTCAGCACATGATACCTACGATATGGATTTAAAGGCATGCTAAAGTTTACCAAAATTGAGAATTACAACTCGCTGGCCTTGACCGATTTCAGTTATCACTTTTCGCTGCATCCATGATATAATTCAATTAAAGGTCTAATATAATAATAAAAGTGAATTCTACTGCAAACCAGTCTACTCGTCACAAGGAATGAAGTATTGTCTGTCAGTCTGAAGAATTTTGCTGTCTCCGATTAATATACTATCCAACTACAAGATTTTCGACTAATAATTCGTAGTAAAAATACGTTTGAAATACCTAGTGATAGCCAGTAAGTTGGGTTTCAAGGTCGAAACTACGTTAGAATTTTAATTACGGAAAATGAATCATGCAAAAATCGGTGGCTACAGAAGCATGACTTATAACCTTTCCTAGAACCATAGATTTTTTTCTCGAATTCATCTTTTGATATGTTTTAGCGACATATACTAAGCCTATGTGGAGGAAGATAAATCCTCCGCCAAATGTAAAGTAACATTAACTGATAAATTTAAATCACCATGGCTGATTGTAACAAATTTTATTTAAAAAGATTTTTTTCTTTTATTTTCCCGAACATTCTTTGTTTAAATACTTGACTTTGAATTGTGCGCCATTTTTCAGTCTTCGAGTGTCACGTTCCTCGACTGGTTGTATCTTCCATTGGTCTGCTGCTATTTTCACATTTTTCTTTATTAAAAACGGATCAACATTCACAATATATATCTGTTTAAACTGTCTTGCATTTTGTTATTTAAGCACAGAAAGAAGGGACGTTCTGGAACAGGTAATTTGATTATTCTGTTGTTCACGTATATCTCCTTCCAGATTATTTGTTTGGGTGTTTGCGCAAGTCAGATTTCACATTCCGATTTGCCTAACATTAAGTGTCGATTTAATAAATAAACTTCACAGACATGAACGCTGATATTAAATTTGAGGACACAAGTAAGTTAGTACAAGATATTGCGGATTTGAATTTAGCAGATGCGAATGGAAATATAAGCATATCAGATTCTACTGTAAATTTTAGGACTACAAGCGATCTGGCATCTATGGGGTTCTCAGACACGAATAGGTTAGGAGCCTCTACAAAATTTGGCGACCGCGCCAGTCCAAGAATTTTAAGTCTACCGCAGTATAAATCTGAAAAACATTCAAGTTGGGTCGGAGATGCCCAAATGATATTTAGTGCTTATAATATTGTAAATCCTATGGAGAAATTTGTTGCAGCATGGATGGCATTGCCTGAAAATTTCCGAAATGCCTTGGAAAATTTCAGAGACAGAACTGTGAAAGAAAAGCCGTACAATGCATTTGAGTTATTAATGGCTGAAATTCAACAGAGATATCAGCCTGGAAGATCGGCGCAAATGTGCGAACTATTACGCTTAGAAAAAATGGGGCGTCAATTACCGTCCGAATTTTATGAACGCCTTTGCACAAAAGCTTCCAGGTTGAATATATCCAGAGATGTAGTCAACTCCATTTTCACAGCTGAGCTACCAATTAGGCTCAGAACCACATTGGAAGTATTTGACACTATGAGCATTGATTGGCCAACAAAACTCAGAGGGTTAGACGGAGTGTATAAACAGCAGGAACCACAAGTACATGCTGTAATAGCAGATTCTGTCATGGTGCAGCCAGTTAGGGCAGATACCGAAACCAACCTGATTATACAAGAAACCTTGTTTTTCTTATGTAGAGAAGTTGATAGTTTATGTCGAGACATTTCGCAACTTCAGAGTCAGGATAGATATACTAGACGTCGAGGGAGTCACTCGCGTCAACGCTTCGAAAGGCCACGCGGATGGTGTAAGGCACATTGCGAATACGGACGAAGTGCAAAGTACCAAGGTGAGAATTGCATATACCCGCGATTAGGTGGACCCAGATGGAAAGGAAGCACTAAACCGGTAGAGCGAAACTCATCACCGGGAAAAGGATAAAACCCCAGCAAGTAGGCGCCGTAGGAAGGGCTCTATTGCAAAGGCTCCCAGATATGCCTTTAAAAGGCATACTTAAGGCAAAGTTTAAAAATGCGACAGGACCAGCTAGCAGCGGTACAAAAGGCAAGAGAGTCCGATTCTTGCTAAGCGGAGATCTGGAAAGCATTGCTGGATTATCCATCAACAAATTCATTATTAAAGATGAATTATCTGGATTATAATTTATCATCGGTACGGGTGCTGAGATAAGCAAAATTAGGTCAGACGTGGTGGAAGCAGATTGCCCCACATTTGATTATCAACTATGGGCTGCTAACCGTAGTCCGATAGTAGTCAAAGGGATGAAAGAAATGTCGGTGACGTTAGGCCAGAAATCTTCCTTTAGATGGAATTTTCTAGTAGCCGATGTCAAGGACCATATCATTGGCATGGATTTCTTGACACATGCCAATTGACATTGGACCCCAAAGCTAGGTCTATCGCAGAAGGCGTAGGGATGTCAACACTTTCTGAATCTAACACATCGGCAGTTAGAACAGTTCTTTTACCTCGTCCAACAGTCGCACATGACTTTGCCGATATAATCGAGAAGCACCTAGCAGATTTTCAATGTTTCAGTGCCAAAAGGATAGGTTTGAAGACAGGAGTAGAACACCAGATAGAATTGGTGGCTCCATTGCCTTGTTCACCAAAGGCTCAACCATGGGCACAACACAAGCAACAGGTTGCTTTGTCCGAGTTTCACCAATTGCGCGAAGAGGGGATTTGTAGAAGGTCAAATTCCAATTTTGCTTCCCCAATAGTGGTAGTTCCCAAACCTGAACCGGGTCAATGGAGGGTTTGTGGGAATTATCGTCTATTAAACTCAGTGACGAAGGGTGATTCTTATCCTCTCCCTAACCTAAATACTTTAGTCCGAGATATAATGGGATATGAGGTTTATTCAACTTTAGATCTCCAGAAAGCGTACTATCAGATACCAATGGAGGAAAGTTCGATACCACTCACCGCAGTCAGATTTCCAGGAGGGGGATCTCATGAATTTCTTCGAATGCCTTTTGGTTTGAAGAACGCCAGTCAGACATTCCAGCGTTTGGCTGAAGAAATCCTTCAGAATTGTCCATTTGCAAGGGTATATATAGACGACATATTAATCTTAGAGTCGCTCACGAAATGAACATCGTACGCATTTGGAAACGGTTTTGACCAGGCTGGAACAATATGGATTAGTGGTCAAACCTAATAAGAGTAATATCGGTTGCTCTTCAGTTAAATACCTTGGTCATATACTTTCCAAAGACGGAATTAAACCTTTGGAAGATAAGATCCAAGCTATAAAGGACGTAACGGAACCCCAAACCGTACGCCAGTGTCGAAGGTTCCTGGGTATGATCAGCTATTATCGTCGATTCATTTCAGGTCTAGCCGGAATTCTAGGATCGTTAACACGCCATCTTACTCGTGAAAAGATCACGATCAAGATGTCTTGGACAATAAACTTGAGTCCAGAAGACCGAGACAAATTCCAAAAGGCCCAGGAAATGTTAAGTGACATAACCACATTAGCACCTGTAGATTGGGAGAAACCTTTCGAGCTAATCACAGGTGCCTCAGATGTTGCATTAGGGGCAGTGCTAAAACAAAGAGATCAGGACATAGTAAGACCGATTTGGTTTTATAGCCGTAAGCTTAATGATCGGGAGAAACGTTATGATACGTTTGGCAAAGAGCTTCTAGCAGTGTATGCCGCAGTGCTACACTTCGAGCATTACTTAGACGAGCATAAGTTTAAGTTATTGACCGATCATAAGCCACTGATCAGCATACTTGGTAAAACAGCTAGGCTTAATTACTCTCGTAGAGTAAAATCCCAAATAACACGGTTAGCAGAGTTCGATTTCACTGTGTCTCATATTGCTGGTAAGGAGAATGTTGTGGCCGATGCACTTAGCCGACCGAATGAAGCTGATGTCGAGCTGATATTTCAAGGTCCATTGAAGAATTTAGTTAATTCTATGCCTGATTTAGTTAGTCAAATCGAGGAAGCGCAAGGATCGGATCCCTTTACATTAGTTTTGTCCAAAAGACCAGGATATGTTCGTAAGCTCATAAGTGGTAAGTGGTTGTTATGCGAAACGTCTAGAAGTCAACCACAACAATATGTGCCGTTAGAGTTACGGGCCAAGATTATCCAAGTGTTACATGACATGGGTCATCCATCCATTAAAGCCACCATTCGATTGATCAACGACAGATACGTATGGCCGCACATGTCTAAAGACATACGGGTATGGGTAAGAGCCTGTGCCAAGTGTCAAACGTGTAAGGTGTGGAGACATACCAGAACCGAGATAAAGAATATTGGGATACGCATTGGACGGTTCAGACACGTACACATAGAAATTGTCGAGATGCCTGAAGAAAATGGTAACAAATACCTGCTGACTATGGTAGATAGATTTAGTCGTCAATTCGAAGCGGCGATTTTAAAAGACATGACAGCGCAAGAAGTATTGTTCGCGTTTCTACATAATTGGATATCGCGTTATGGTGTTCCGGAAAAGGTCACCAGTGATCGCGGTAGTCAATTTATGTCTGAGTTTTTCGAGAGATCCCTCAACATCATGGGAACTACTGTATTACATACTTGCGCGTACAACCCACGGGCGAATAGGATGGTAGAAAGGCTGCATCGTGAACTGAAAGATGCATTAAGGTGTACTAGTGGAACAAGCTGGATACACGATCTTCCTATAGTACTACTCGCCATGCGCAACAGATATAGGGCACAATTAGGTACTTCCATAGCAGAATTGGTTTATGGAGAACCATTAAGGTTGCCTGGAGATCTTCTAATAGAAACTCCAAGTAGTCTTGTTTGGGCTTCTAGTTATGTAGATTGGTTCGTAGGAGCACTTAGAGACAAGATGTGTCGTTTGGCTCCGACCAAGACTAGAAAAGCTAAAACCAAATGCTATGTGTCCTCTGATCTAAGATCGGCTTCGCATGTGTATGTAACTAATGAAAATAGGAAGAACTGCCTAACACCATTTTACAAAGGACCATACAAGGTCAAGAGGATGACTGACAAGAATGTCATCATAGAGATAATTGGCATTGAGGTGTGTGTTACGTTGGATCGTTGTATTCCCCAGTTTATCTGGATAGACGGAATGACTGAATTAACAGATGCGTTGAATGACCGTCGTTCTACGTGCGAATCTGAAGTGTGCAATCCCGCCACACAGGCACATAACGAAATGCAGAACTCAGAAGACGCGTTGTCTAATATAGTAAAATCTTATTCTACCAGTTTACAGCGTGAAAACTGTTTGGCCATACCAAATGATATGAAAGAACCAGTTAAAACTGAACCGGGCGAGATGACGACTTCAGGGGCGCCATTATGCACAACTCGTTCTGGAAGAGTGCAACGTCAGCCGAAGAATCATGATTACGTCTATTACTAGCCTTTTTTTGAGAAGGTGGTGTATGTGGAGGAAGATAAATCCTCCGCCAAATTAAAGTAACATTAACTGATAAATTTAAACCACCTTGGCTGATTGTAACGAATTTTATTTAAAAAGAATTTTTTCTTTTATTTTCCAGAACATTCTTTGTTTAAATACTTGACTTTGAATTGTGCGCCATTTTCAGTTTTCGAGCGTCACGGTCCTCGACTGGTTGTATCTTCCTTTAGTCTGCTGCAATTATCACATTTTTCTTCATTAAAGACTGATCAAATTAATCAATATATATCTGCTTATACTGTCTTGTATTTTTTATTGAAGCACACATAGAAGGGACGTTCTGGAACAGGTAATTTAATAATTCTGTTGTTCACGTATATCTCCTTCCAGATTATTTGTTTGGGTGTTTGCGCGAGACAGGTTTCACATTCCGATTTGCCTAACATTAAGTGTCGATTTAATAATTAAACTTCACAGATATGGATGCTGATATTAAATTTGAGGACACTAGCAAGTTAGTACAAGATATTGCGGATTTGAATTTAGCAGATGCGAATGGAAATATAAGCATATCAGATTCTATTGTAAATTTTAGGACTAAAAGCGATCTGGCATCTATGGGGTTCTCAGACACGAATAGGTTAGAAGCCTCTACACCTATAAGCCATTGACTTTCCAACATGCTAAAAATGACCACATTCTGATAAGCAAACGTAACAGTCGATTAAAGTTTCGGCAAGAATCCCAACTATTTTTATCGATCCAATCGTGTTCGTTTAGGTTTGAATACGATATGGTATGGTCAACTGATGAATAACCTGGTTCTTTTTATCCTGGAAGCGCCAATAAACAACGGCATCTGTGTTAGTTCAATTAATAAACCTGCAAATAAAAATTTAGATATCAAAATACTAGGAAATCCTGTTTAAGACGAGCACCCTTGAAATGAAAACGAGTATGAGAATGAAGAAAATCTCTATGCAAATCTACACGTATGCTTAATCTCTGATGCTGCCACCTTTGACTAAAACAATCAAACGTAGAATAATGTAAAAGCCCAAACAAGCATTCTCCAATATCCTAAATACGCAAGCTGAAAGAATGTTTGCATTCATAGATAACGCTTAGGTTATTGAAAACATCTGATAAAGAGTTCACTGTTATGCTTTGAAAGTCTAATCAGGCTAAATTTGGTGGAAGAGATTCATTAGTGTCGCTAATAAAGAACATTCATGTCGCAACTCACATCAACTGACGGTTTATTTTTCTATTTTGTGTTAAATCAAAATTAATCCGACCTCATTTTTGAGAATTCCTTTAAGAACGGTAACCTAACTATGACAACCCATACCAGATTATAATTCCAAAAACAAATATATATAATTCGTTATATTACCAGTATTGTCTGCTCACCTTGTTGACGTTTCTGATCATTCTGTCGCATTCTTGTCCAAAGCACATATCACCAAGATGATAAAATACAAAATGAATTGATATTTAACCTCTGTAACTTTTTTTAAATAGTTAGGTGACACTGAGTTAATGATACATTTAACAAAGGCCGTCTTGCTAATGCTTAATACGTTTACACTGTTGCAATACCGAGGCAAAGAAGCCAGCTCTTTGACGATTTTTAGGAATTGCTCAACACGATAGGTGCAGATAGCAAATTCGCTAAATTAATCTTCATAGCCTATCTTCACGCGTTGTCGCAGTTTTTGAAAGCGACTACTAAACGCCAAGATGCACAAATCGAGGGTAAAATGCACCAACCGATATTTATTTTGGTCGCTTTCTGATATTCTATATCGATCACGTCTGGTTAAGAAACGCTATTTGCGTTCCCTGTGAAACTGGTTTTAAAGACTGATGACACATCCTGAACGAGGTTATTATAGTAAAAGCTTTGATCATAATAATGTTTTGAATCAGTACTCGCTCATATCAGCATTATAATCCACAATACCACACCTTGATCACGAAGTGAGACAATCGCATCAGAATCCAGTTGTAAGGCCTAATTAATTCTGCCCTATTATTATCTGAGTTTCTGAAAAAGCAAATCTCTAGTTACACACACACACACACATATATATATATATATATATATATATATATATATATATACCCTCTACAATTCGGGTTGCAGATTTATATTAGAAGCCATTCTCTTATTAACTGACTTGTATTAGTTTAAAAAGTGTCAACAACGCGGATTGGTCTTGCTTATGACGCGACACAGTGATATCAGCAAGATGTTTGATAGCCGAATTCGTCTAGCCTTGAAGTCGACTTTGCCAAGGCTGTGTTGCGCAAAGTTAATTTGGTCCTGTAATCACCATTGGCCAGCGGGGAGGTATCAATTCAATCGTTCCTTATTTTGTTTTTATTAAACCAGGCGGCTCCTAGGTGAGCAAATAACTGCTACCTCCTCCCTTCACAATACAAGACGATGTCAGAGTTCTTCTACTACATCCTCCAAAACTTAGAACGCCAGTCACACGGAACTACTTATTATATAGACTTTAAACACTACCCGTGCATACCACAATTCTCCATAGCTGAAGTCGACTCTTTCTCTCACTCTGAGTAACTAATTCAAATCCTCTGAACATCAATTATCGCAATGAGTTAGTTTGTTGCTTCGCATTTTAATTTTACTTACTTTTACCATGATAATGTAAGATACTATTTTTTGGATTGGTTGCTCTTACCCTATTCCAAAAACTATTACACTTGGGTTGGGAATATTTGCAGTTTCATTGTAAGTAAATTTAAAGGACTAGTTATCTCTGCTGCTTATATTGGTCAACTTATGCGTTTGGAATTTAATTAAAGAAATACAACAGCTTTACCATATACATAGATTAGCTCACAGGGCTTCTTGTATATTTAATTATATAAGAATATATTAGTTGTTCTTATTATATATATATATATATATATATATATATATATACATACATATATATATATATATATATATATGGTTGTGAGTGTAAATGTAGATTGAATCATCGTGGACCAAGATAAGCTAAGCATTCTTAATTGAGCAGTTGTGTGCGCAGAGTCGAAACTAAAGTTAGTTCTATGAAACACCAAAGCACGTCAATTGAGTATAAATGCCCGTAGCCTGTTAAATTTCCGGCCTGACGACCGGCGGGTATTAGCTAGCCATCTTAGCAATGGCAGTATGAACCTTACCTGATCTAATGGGATACAGCCAACATCCCGTTCCGTGTGTACCATAGAGTTTGGTTTCATCTCAGACACAGACTCGTTTCCTTCTCTTTATTCTTTTTAATCAAACAATAACGCGGTTACCAATACTATGAATATGGTGGATTTTGATCATATTATTGAGCTCAATATTAAATTGTAAAATATCGAAAATATTATGTAATAGTAGTAAGCAACCGTTCATTAAGCCTCGGATAGTTTTTAACATTATATCATCTAATATGCGGAAATTGAGACAAATCGGAAAATAAGACGATATTGCACGTACATTGGATAAATAGGGAAATCGATGTACGTTACATATCTGAAACCAGAATACAACTTAGTATGAGCATTACAAAATTGGGTGCACCATCATCATCTACACGGTATTAGATTCGAACGTCTGGCTCCACAGAGTTTTCTCAAGGCGGAAAATGTGGCGTCGGAATTATCTTCAGCTCACGATCTGAAGCTTGCTTAACCAAGTTAATCACTGTACAAAGCCGACATTGTGTGGCACGCTTAAATACATCTACTAAAATAAATGCTAGAAAAACCTTGATCAAAGTTGCTTTTTCGTTTTATCTGCATATGCTTCCACCGATTGCAGCTTAGACGACAACAAGGACGCGTTCTACAAAGTAAAACAAGAAGTTCGGATAAAATCTTAGTTATGGGTGACGTGAATGCTCAAGTTAGGTGCTTAAGTAACGCAGAATTTCATTTAGGTGCAAGATACATTTTAAGCCCGATGCGCAATGACAATGGCGGACAAATTTTAGATAGCCATGTGAAACAGATGATACAAAGCACAAAATTCAGATGTAGTCTAAGGCGTTGCACCATATGCCGTCTTCCAGCGTCCGGGCAACGGTAGACTCAAATAGTTATAGATAGTGTGGTTAAATCCAGGAGTGTCGTTCGTTTAGAAACACGTATGTCGATTCGAACCATGCACTGATACACTGTAGAATTGTAGTCAAGTTTTACAGAAAAATAAATTTTAAAAACCTCAAAATAGATGTAAAAACATTAAAAACCGTAATTTCATTAAAAATATTGAGGTATTCTAAAGCCAAATTTAACTGTCTTCATTGCGAATAATTAAATTTACTTGTGACTAAGGTAATTTCCACTATACAAAATGTAGGTTCTACTGTACTTGACATTGTAGGCTTCCTTCGAAATAGTCATTGAGCCTCTGTAAAATTTAGATTCTTGAAATTAGGTGCCAAATTCCAGCTTACACGATTTAAATAATACCCGTAAAGTTGTAAGATGTCAACTTTATCGCAGTCTAAAAGTCGATCTTTAATCTTTTTGATCGGAAAAGTCGCCGAGATGAAAGAAGTATTCGCATCAGCTAACAGATTATGTTTGTTCCTAATAATTCGGGCAGCAGATCATGAAAAATTAAAAGTTATCGAAACTGTAATTGATAGCAGTAACCATTTGGTAATCAATGAAAGGTTTCATCTTGATAGGTGAGTTGAACACTTCAAAGATAAATTTTCTACGGCATTTGCGTCAGTCTTGATCCCCGAATCCACGCCTGTATTACCTTTGTGGAGCGTTAATCTCGAGCAACCACCATAGTTAGAAATAAAAATGCAATACTATATGTTAAATTTCGCAGTTCTGTAGGCCCCGATGATTTGCATCCGAGCTTATTTAAGGATAGTGGCGACGTAAATTCTGGATCGTTGACTAATTTTGTCGTAAAATATTGAATGAGGCAGTGCCACTATTTTGGAGTGATTCGACCATGATTTATATCTTCTAAAAAGGCAATCTTAATTCGTCTGATATTCATCGTAGTATAGGCCTTACCACAGTCGAATAAATGTAATATGCTTCAATTATCTTACGCAGTCTTAGCGCTTCGCGTGAATTATATACTGAAGAACAAACAAAACTCTGGTCAGGACAAGAATGTATGTAGAATATGTTTACCTTAATTAAAGTCTGATCGCGCTAATGTCTACAACGCACTAAACACACAACTTTACTTTCAGCAGTGATGTCCGTCAAGGCTGTCCACTTTCCCCATTTTTGTTTAATTTTGTAATAGACGCTGTTATGAACAACACTCTTCCATTCGTTTAGGATGCATATGTCGAAGTGCTCCTGGTCGGCAGATTAGACTATCTTGACGATACGGACGATACTTACTAGTATTTGACAATCGAGATTCTGCTCAGACCACCTTTAATAGATTATCAGTCGATGTTTCGTCTTTCGCAATGAAATTCCCATCCTCTAAATTTAGGATATTTTTACAGGAGCACCCACTACTAACTCCAAATCTGCGACTACAATGTAAAGATCTGGACATAGTTGACAGGTTTACACACATTTGCTTCTCTTTCAATAACTCAAGCAATTTGACTTACTAGATGAGTATGAGAATAGCAAGAAAGGAACTTTCTATATACTTCGCCATTTATGGAGAAACGCAAGTATTTCACCCTGCCTTAAATACCATGCATAAATGCATTTTTACGTACAGTTTTGACACGGTAGAAACAGTTAAAGTCAACAACACTCAAATTATTTAATATAGGAACCGCTCGTCTGACAGGATGTTGTCCACTTGTACATCCTATTCTTGGTTCTTAGCACACGCGACATGGCATCAAGTCGAGGTTTGCGGCGATCTCGTTACTTTGCCATAATGGTGTTATATAGAGGCGCAGTGTGCTTCACTTCTGTGTGATATATAGATCCCCGTCATAAATCATTTTGTTTAAATTAAAATGATTTTTATTTTTTCCAATAATTATTTTAGTTTTTTTCGTCTCATGATTATATGGCATTGAAGTATCAATTTCTAACAACTTTTGTATTGCTGGTCATGATGATGATGATATTAAATCAGCTGACTCAATAGGTTCAATAAACAGAGCTGGAAAAAGAACTATTGTGGATAAAAGGATGTTTACAGTGAAATTGTGTTTTTCAATAAAAAAAATCAAGTCAAACGGTCACTAGGACTAGACATCCTACTATGGGCAATGTCTGCATGTTTACCTGGAACTATAGACTTAGATTTACATGTTGATGATATGCGGTTTATTCTGACGTAAATAATGTCAAATTTGTACCAAAAATAATATCGAGAACATTAATAATAAGCTATATTTTAATAAAAATGAAATAATTAATGCGCAAATAAAAACTCTAACAAATATAATGTTTTAAAAAATTTTATTTTATCCAAAAAACTGCCCATTAAAAATAAATCAAAACGTCCCCAACAAGTTTCGAAATGATAGTATAGTTTGTTGTCTAAAAAGGAATAAAAGAAAAGATATGTACAATTCCATACAAAATGAAAATCACATCAAAACTAGTTATACGAACATACATTAGAAACGTCACGTGAACAAATAATGATTCAATAGTTAATTTATCAAAACAAAATCAACCTTGACACCACCTTAATTCTTTAATACACTTTCAAAATTAATGCCATGAATTGTTTAAATGAATGTTGCGAACTTGATATAAACACCAATTCTAATATATTTCCATTTTCCGTATAAACAAAAAATTGAATAGGGTAGGAAAGCAATTCATCCAGTAGACCGGTGTCGTCCTTATCGTTAAGTCTTCACGTACGGTACAAAATTTTTGCTACGGACAGTGTTCGAGCTAGGGCATATTTGATTGGGACTCTGGTCACAACACCGCCTATGTCATGAATAACACAAAAAAGGAGATATTTTATCTATTGTTTTATGAAGCCCTACCACATACGATTGTACTAATGGAAATCATTTTAATAACGTACAAGACTCCTAATTATAGTTATAAAATTTCAGTGATATGGAAGAACTAATATAATAGTTAGATACTGTTTGTTGCAGAGAACTAATATATATGTAATTGTGTATTAGGTGTTGCGAACCCAGTAAAAAAGTACTTCAAATATGACCAGAAGGATACACCAGTCAACATGAATGAAAGGTATAATCATATGTACTCATGTATTTCGTGCTTGCCTGCAACTCGCCAGTAGGAGCCGGTACAACGCCCTGCCCAAACCATATTATTTGTCAATAAATATGGGACAATAAGACGGCAATATCTCCCACTAAAATGCGACTTCAAAGCCGACTCACCGTATATAAAATGTACCGAATCTGTAAAGTGTAAAAACAAAGTAGTTCTCAAAATACGGCGCATGTGCGTGGTATAAACACAATGGTCTTGGTAACCTTTACATACTCGGTATATATTATATAAAGTGGATTGACCTTGAAGTCGCTTTTCAGAAGACTATATGAAGCTAACTCAATTACAGCTTGAATAAACATTCGTATAGTAGATTTTAACGTCTAACTAAAAACAATTTATTGACAAAATATGTAGTATAAATTGGGCATAGCACCGACTCCTACCGTTCGTTCATACTGACTTTGGTATATAATTCTGGTCCTATTTGAACTTACTTTTTACTAGGTACGCAATACCTAATATACAATTTCATATTTATTAGTTCCCCACAACTACACCAATTTCAATCTCACTATAATAATAAAATTATACGTAAAACAAAGTTTTAACTACAGGAATAACTTTATTTTACTGAGGCGAAAATTAGCCGAAAGAACATTAAGGTGACACAAAAAATTTTATATGTGAGCTTTAGTAGAAGCGTCTCATTTATGTGTGCACATTTATTGACAATAATTTTTTTTAAATTAACTTTTATAGTTAACGCTAAAACCATGGTAAATGTAATCAACGCTGTATTAATTGTCCACTTACGTTTTTGCCTCTTGCTTGTTTAGACGGCGAGAACAATTTTTATCAGTAATGTTGGTAGAGGAACTATTAAGGCGACAAGAATTCTTCTTCTTTGCAGACCTTTTAGATTTTTTCGAGCTAGTCAACTGCACTCTCTTTGTTGCCCATTCGTTGATAATCTTGAACATATTCTCAAGTTGATTGTCAGCTGCAAGGTCTTTGGGCTGTTTCGCATGTTCCAGTTGGACAGATTTCTTACTAGCTTTTAAAGCAGTCAAAACTTGCTTCTGCTGTCGAAGATGTTCATTAAAAAGAGACCTACGTAGCTGTTGGCGTTGTTTTCTTTTTGAAGAACTTTTAGAAACGCCTTTATATATGCCAGAAAGTTCTTGATGTAGTTTATTTCGAATCGCACCTTTTGAGAATGTAGAGCATGCAACGGAATGGGCATCATCATCATTGAATTGTTCATTACAGGCATCTAAATTATCATCAGTTGTAGCCTCATCTTCCATTACAATTCCATTACCTGATGAGCTAATATCCGTTAAATCTTTAAATTCAACGTCTGTATCTTTAGTAAACTACAATTTACCAAAAAAATTAAAATATTAAAGTGGCACTAACAATATTGTATTGTAGAGATTTTGAGTTAGTTTCTATGAAATGGAAGATATCAAGAAAGCATATACTTTATCTTTCTTCAAATTAGCATATACTTTACAAAATTACCATGGCTTTTAAAAAATTGCGCAAGATCAATATTTTTCAAGCATATATTAATAGTCAAATACACAGTCAGTTAAATGGGGAACTAAGTCACTTATCTATATACAAATATAACCTTAGATTCAGTAATTTACAAGTTTCGATATAATCGAAGCACATTATAACAGCAGGATCAATGATTCTTTAAACAGAAGCTTCATAGAACAAAAGACAAACCACATAACAAGAGCAACAAAGCCAAGTTCTTTATAATGAACAGACCACCATATAAATCTCCATACTCACACCAATTAAATAAAGATTTATAATATGAATTAGTGAATAAAAAGAAGATATAAGAACAAAAGCTGCAAAAGCAAAAGAGAAAATTTCCGCATAGAGAAACAAATATATGGTGAAGTGTTTATATAAAAGTTTAAATAAAAAAGCGACAAATTGGCGTAAGTGAAATAAAAATTAAACAATGTTTAATCAAAGATTTAATGATACAAATACAAAATCAAGTAGTCAATATATGGACTAGTTTGCAGGCATTACGTTGAAGTTTTTTAAACAGTATCGATATCCATGGGCGAAAGTCAATACAAGAAATAAAGCTATCCAAAATAAAAATCCAAAAAACAGATCGATAAAACAAGAAAAACAAGAAACTTTGAAGTCCTTAAACGAATTTTTTTGCTAAACTGGATTAATTGAAATTACCTTATTTTCATTTTGACTAACGCATATTTTTTGTCACAGTAATTTTCTTTAACAAAATATTTCGACTGCCTTTATCGGCAATCTTCTTCAGTTGGTCCATCCTCACTAGTTTTACAAAACAAACTAATGAAGCAAGCCGAAATATTTTGTTAAAGAAGGAAACTATTGGAACAAAAAACTGCGTTATTCAAAACGCAGACCAGGTAATTTTAAACTTTGAAGTCATTACGCATTTACGATTAAATGCCATATTTAATTTAGATACTCATAAATAAGAAAGTTTAGAGGTCGCCATATATGTAGTTTATATTTTGAGAAAATCGGTACCCAATATTCAACATGTTTTCATCCAATTTTCGGAAGAAGAATAAATAGAATCTGCAGAAAGGTACATTCAAGCTGAATGTATTATGATGATTATATTAACTGCCCTTCTTCTCATGGACAAAACATAATCTGGAAAAAGTACAAACTTATATTGTCCCGAAGATTTAAATAAGCTATGAATGTTTCAGCATCAATAGAAATCAAACATGTATTAAGCTTCCGGTTAGGAGAATGACTAAATCAACAAAGAAAAATTTAATACAGTAAGAGTGAAAATAAACCGGTCGACGTCACTGCTCCAATTATCCCCAAGTGTTGGACGGTTGAAAGTTGTTTTAGTTAGGCTTTAGAAATGTTCAATGAGACTATGATTAAATTTAAGGTTCGAGTAAAGCAAAACTTTGGTAATATATTTAAGGTAGATCAACTCTTCGGGTGTAAAATCTAAATGTCCGATCATTTCCTTTGGAAGACAACGACATTGTTTAATATCTGAACCATGCAAAACAACGGATAAGTGGGATGTAAGATGTAGCTACGTGAATTTGAAATTTAGTATTATGCTTTCCTCGAAGCATTCGTTTTAAACTTGTTTTATGTTGAATTTATTTATGCGTATCACTTTTCCCTAACTCAGGCGCGCCTAAAAAACTTTTAATCAGTACGTAGCGTTAATTATAAAAAATCAAGTGGCTCAGTTTAAAAATGGTTCGGGCTATATTCTATTTATTACCAGGACCAAAAAATAATTATTGTTAAAGTAAGACTTTCTGAATTGAAGAGATATTACAACAAACAGTTTTGCCACCGTCAAACGTCTCGTTTAGCTATCAATGAATGACCTGGGAAAATATTATCCACACATGATAAATTCCAGGATAAAAATATTCTTCTAACAAACGGTTGTACGAGTTCATGAAATCTACACACCAGCACCAGTCACACAATCGTAAATAATAGTTCAAAACAGATATGCTAAATCATACCGTTTAATAGTTTACTTGGCTACATGCTACCAGCTTTTTGTTATCCGAAGCCATAAAATCATCTGGCCTAATGATCAGTACTCCCTAGTAATTATTATTGTAAATTTTAATAAGAACCATACATACATAAATAATTGGAGCTAGATCTCCTGCACAGTGGATTCCAGAGGAGTATATGATAATAAGGCAGAATTGGTCAGGACTTCATATTGAACTTTGTTTGCCACTAGATTCCCAAAGTTTTTCGCATATTCAAATCTCTTGGTTAGCTGCGGCTTAATCAGATAACCGATATCGCGAATAATAGTATCTGAACAATAGATGGTTGGCCTACCACTCCCGTGAGTCCAGCCATCCACCGAATAAGCTTCGGTGGCCTGGCGAGCAGGAAGTGATATTGGTCTTCTCAAACATCAATAAACCAATACAATCGATGTTGAAAACGAAAAATCGATAATGATGGTACATTAAAGAGTAGTCATGTAAAACTGATCGGATAATAATTTTTCTATTAAGTAAAGCCTCTGACACTCAGCTGGCTTGACCTAAATCAAACAGATCAAATAATTATATTTACAAAGCAATCCAGCCTCACCCAGCTTTTTATAATCTCCAATCTCTCAACTATTACCTTCGTTATATTTACAGCTTCACGTAATCGGACTTAGACTCGCGTAATGAAACCTTGTTCCGGCTTTAACCTTCCATTCTCAACAGAAAACGATTGCTTAGATATTTAGATGATTGTCTCGGTCTGACAACTAGGCATTTCATTTTTCAAATCACTAGATTTATTCCCAAATCTTAACCAAATCACAGCGAAACTCTTTGTTCTTCTTTAAGAAACAAGAACCTACTGTTAGACTCACTTTATTGAAAACCTACATCGCACCCTTCATAATATATCCCAGCAAATTTTATTGACCTCCCATCTTAGGCACTCCCATATGCCAGATCGCTTCTCAACATCTAAAGCATGTCTTCCCTCACGGTCAGAACTATAGAGAGCGCCTGCTCCTTGCAAATATCCTATATTTATCGTTCAGAAAACACCTAAGAGTTATCTACCAGATTCAAAATGTATCAACTTGCCTTTCACCTCAATCGGTTGCTTACTGAAACAAGGCTCGCCAGATATGCAAAACTGAAGTCTTCAAATATTGCAGAGTGAATTGGTATCTAAATTATTCTTAATCTTTCCCTGTAGTCGATTTTATCTCAGTCATTAAATCTTTCATGAAGAACTGCTATAAAGTTAAAAAAGCACTTAACTTTCTCCAATTCTACCAGTCCCACCGTTATCATTATCAATAGACAATAGCTAATCACTATTTCACTCACCCACACATAATCCTAATTTAGAATTGTATCTTGATATTTTAAATTGTGGAGCCAGATAGTCATTGTTGCAAAATAAAAATGTATTATCAGTATTTAAATACCTTGTGCTTCGAACCATATGAAACAGTTGAAAAGCCTTCTGCATCTACTTCAGCTGGTTTAGACTTGATATCATTTTTCTTCTCGAAATGAAGTTGCCTTGGCAGAGCCTTTTTATGCAAATTAACTGCAATTTTTCTGCGGTATGCAGTTTTAGCCATACTTCTTTAAATATTGACATATGCAGACAAAGATAGTAAAACATGGTTCGTTAAGAACTTCAAAACAATACAAAAGAATATCTTACTAAATAAAAATGTCTTCTTATATAAAATGTTTTATGTCAAATATGTTGCTATCATAAAATTCTATTCTATTCTAATTTAATAATTGCAGAATAACATATAATTATAAGGACCGCGCAATTTTATTACGACTCTAAACAAAATATTTAAAAATAACATATTTCCCCATGTATTTGTTGATCAAATATTTTAACAGTATAGTGACGCATCTTATTGTACGAATGTTCTACATATTTTAATGCATATTTGTTGAATTTATATTCGATTTTTCATTGGTTGCAGCATTCATTTGTTGAGCTTTGATTTCCCCATCATATAATTTCCGCGAATTAGAGTAAAGCTGATAAAATTATCTGTGTATTGATTTGAACACTCATTCTTAAATGTGATTCTTTCGGTGAACCTAATTTTTTGTTATGAAGAGTTGGAGTTTTATATTTGTGTTGTCTTTTACAATTCTTCATCTTATTTTTGGAACTATTTCTGTATGTATCGGAGTAATTACAAGTAGTAATGCTAAAGTATGGATGGCACACAGAGTATCTCCAGTTTGGAGCGGAATATTTGTAAGAATTGTTGTACCTATTAAATTTAGTATTTACTAACTGGAGCCGTTGGTGTACTTTCTTTAAAACGGAAGACTGTTTATATGGTGAGTAGCTATTGCTGTTTACAAGTTCGTACATTTCTACAGCATGCTCAACTTCATTTATCTTCGTGATGATATTATTATTAATATTAATACGTCTTTATTTAGCGACAAATATCATTTAGTCCCACAATTGAAAAGAACGCCATTGAAATCAGAATTAAGAATAAGAATAAAAAAGCTTCATTTGATTATATTTAATCTTCAACTCTGAGAACATGTTATCAAAATTTCAAAGTTCAACTAGAATAGAATAAAATTATTTATTTTGATTCAAACCACATGGTCTATCAAGTTCAAAACGTAGTAATGCTTTGCTTGATCCAGTGCTGTGTTGTTGTATATTTTTTTATTGATGCTCGGACACCTCACGATTCGTACTCCAGCCGATCCTACTTAGTCAAATGGAATCACTTTTTCACCAGATCGAATTATCACGAAGTTGATGAAAGAACTTCCCTTTCTCGACTCCTCCCTTCCCTATGGTTAAATATTTTGCTAGTCACGATTTCATTCATCTCTACATATCCTACCATTGATTTGTTAATTCAATGTTTGGGACTGTTGGCCTTCGTTGCCAAATAACTCTATTATTATTTTAAAAAGAATTATTACCATTTGTAGTTTAAAATAGGGTATTCATACTCGCGCTTGTGTGGGTGTCGAGCTAGATTGATTAAGCTTCCGTATATAACGGGTTTAAAACTATCCGGATTTTGGTTGCGTGTGTTTGTAAGCAATTGTTTGTATAATTGGAATAGTTTTGAGAATAGAAACATATTCTTAAATAAGTGGTGAAATCGAGGTATGTAAATTTTTTAATCACCCATTCTAGTTATTCGGGAGATTCACCTTGAATAATAATAGTTTACTTGGCTACATGCTACCAGCTTTTTGTTATCCGAAGCCATAAAATCATCTGGCCTAATGATCAGTACTCCCTAGTAATTATTATTGTAAATTTTAATAAGAACCATACATACATAAATAATTGGAGCTAGATCTCCTGCACAGTGGATTCCAGAGGAGTATATGATAATAAGGCAGAATTGGTCAGGACTTCATATTGAACTTTGTTTGCCACTAGATTCCCAAAGTTTTTCGCATATTCAAATCTCTTGGTTAGCTGCGGCTTAATCAGATAACCGATATCGCGAATAATAGTATCTGAACAATAGATGGTTGGCCTACCACTCCCGTGAGTCCAGCCATCCACCGAATAAGCTTCGGTGGCCTGGCGAGCAGGAAGTGATATTGGTCTTCTCAAACATCAATAAACCAATACAATCGATGGTGAAAACGAAAAATCGATAATGATGGTACATTAAAGAGTAGTCATGTAAAACTGATCGGATAATAATTTTTCTATTAAGTAAAGCCTCTGACACTCAGCTGGCTTGACCTAAATCAAACAGATCAAATAATTATATTTACAAAGCAATCCAGCCTCACCCAGCTTTTTATAATCTCCAATCTCTCAACTATTACCTTCGTTATATTTACAGCTTCACGTAATCGGACTTAGACTCGCGTAATGAAACCTTGTTCCGGCTTTAACCTTCCATTCTCAACAGAAAACGATTGCTTAGATATTTAGATGATTGTCTCGGTCTGACAACTAGGCATTTCATTTTTCAAATCACTAGATTTATTCCCAAATCTTAACCAAATCACAGCGAAACTCTTTGTTCTTCTTTAAGAAACAAGAACCTACTGTTAGACTCACTTTATTGAAAACCTACATCGCACCCTTCATAATATATCCCAGCAAATTTTATTGACCTCCCATCTTAGGCACTCCCATATGCCAGATCGCTTCTCAACATCTAAAGCATGTCTTCCCTCACGGTCAGAACTATAGAGAGCGCCTGCTCGCAAATATCCTATATTTATCGTTCAGAAAACACCTAAGAGTTATCTACCAGATTCAAAATGTATCAACTTGCCTTTCACCTCAATTGGTTGCTTACTGAAACAAGGCTCGCCAGATATGCAAAACTGAAGTCTTCAAATATTGCAGAGTGAATTGGTATCTAAATTATTCTTAATCTTTCCCTGTAGTCGATTTTATCTCAGTCATTAAATCTTTCATGAAGAACTGCTATAAAGTTAAAAAAGCACTTAACTTTCTCCAATTCTACCAGTCCCACCGTTATCATTATCAATAGACAATAGCTAATCACTATTTCACTCACCCACACATAATCCTAATTTAGAATTGTATCTTGATATTTTAAATTGTGGAGCCAGATAGTCATTGTTGCAAAATAAAAATGTATTATCAGTATTTAAATACCTTGTGCTTCGAACCATATGAAACAGTTGAAAAGCCTTCTGCATCTACTTCAGCTGGTTTAGACTTGATATCATTTTTCTTCTCGAAATGAAGTTGCCTTGGCAGAGCTTTTTTATGCAAATTAACTGCAATTTTTCTGCGGTATGCAGTTTTAGCCATACTTCTTTAAATATTGACATATGCAGACAAAGATAGTAAAACATGGTTCGTTAAGAACTTCAAAACAATACAAAAGAATATCTTACTAAATAAAAATGTCTTCTTATATAAAATGTTTTATGTCAAATATGTTGCTATCATAAAATTCTATTCTATTCTAATTTAATAATTGCAGAATAACATATAATTATAAGGACCGCGCAATTTTATTACGACTCTAAACAAAATATTTAAAAATAACATATTTCCCCATGTATTTGTTGATCAAATATTTTAACAGTATAGTGATTTACCTTTATTGTAATGAATGTTCAAAGTATATTTTACACATGCTGAATTTATATTCGATTTTTCATTGGTTGCAGCATTCATTTGTTGAGCTTTGATTTCCCCATCATATAATTTCCGCGAATTAGAGTAAAGCTGATAAAATTATCTGTGTATTGATTTGAACACTCATTCTTAAATGTGATTCTTTCGGTGAACCTAATTTTTTGTTATGAAGAGTTGGAGTTTTATATTTGTGTTGTCTTTTACAATTCTTCATCTTATTTTTGGAACTATTTCTGTATGTATCGGAGTAATTACAAGTAGTAATGCTAAAGTATGGATGGCACACAGAGTATCTCCAGTTTGGAGCGGAATATTTGTAAGAATTGTTGTACCTATTAAATTTAGTATTTACTAACTGGAGCCGTTGGTGTACTTTCTTTAAAACGGAAGACTGTTTATATGGTGAGTAGCTATTGCTGTTTACAAGTTCGTACATTTCTACAGCATGCTCAACTTCATTTATCTTCGTGATGATATTATTATTAATATTAATACGTCTTTATTTAGCGACAAATATCATTTAGTCCCACAATTGAAAAGAACGCCATTGAAATCAGAATTAAGAATAAGAATAAAAAAGCTTCATTTGATTATATTTAATCTTCAACTCTGAGAACATGTTATCAAAATTTCAAAGTTCAACTAGAATAGAATAAAATTATTTATTTTGATTCAAACCACATGGTCTATCAAGTTCAAAACGTAGTAATGCTTTGCTTGATCCAGTGCTGTGTTGTTGTATATTTTTTTATTGATGCTCGGACACCTCACGATTCGTACTCCAGCCGATCCTACTTAGTCAAATGGAATCACTTTTTCACCAGATCGAATTATCACGAAGTTGATGAAAGAACTTCCCTTTCTCGACTCCTCCCTTCCCTATGGTTAAATATTTTGCTAGTCACGATTTCATTCATCTCTACATATCCTACCATTGATTTGTTAATTCAATGTTTGGGACTGTTGGCCTTCGTTGCCAAATAACTCTATTATTATTTTAAAAAGAATTATTACCATTTGTAGTTTAAAATAGGGTATTCATACTCGCGCTTGTGTGGGTGTCGAGCTAGATTGATTAAGCTTCCGTATATAACGGGTTTAAAACTATCCGGATTTTGGTTGCGTGTGTTTGTAAGCAATTGTTTGTATAATTGGAATAGTTTTGAGAATAGAAACATATTCTTAAATAAGTGGTGAAATCGAAGTATGTAAATTTTTTAATCACCCATTCTAGTTATTCGGGAGATTCACCTTGAATAAATTTTAAATTTATGGTGGTCCTATTGTTTGATGTAACTGCAATAAAGTTAAAAATATCGCTGTTATGAGGATAAGTTTGTCATGTTCGTGTTATGTTTTTCAAACCACCATAAGAAATAATTTTGCTAGACAGAAAATCTTTTTTCTTGTTCAATTATTTATATGAGTTTGTTCGAATAAAGCGCGTCATTTTTTGAAGCAAATTACAAATAGTTATTTTGTCGTATTCACTCCTGCGTTTCGACTGCTGCTTCCACCATTGTCCTTACTTTTATTCATCTTAATTCGTACGTTTCTGCAAGGACCTTTTCTTGTATTCACTTCAGCTCTACATAAAGCCATTAATGTGTTCTCGGCTACGACGGTAGCTATTACAACATCTCCCTCCTCAGTATTCGGCTTCGACACCCTGCTTAAACGATTAAGTAATACAGCATGTCGTGCGTCGGGCATGTTAACAAAACTAATGTGCTCTACGTACGCCCTTTCCACATGATGTGGAATTATTAGCTGCATGTAGTACCACGAGCTCCATCTTCGTCACCATGACGTAATGCCCGGCTCGTAGACGAGTGCCTGTAGGTTGCCTAGCATAGACTTTTCGCTGTGTGACGCACAGAGACTTATCTGTTATGGGTGCTCCTAAATATCTGATATGATGTTGCGCTCATGGGGTCCTAGGGTTACGGGTTCGCCTGGTAGATGTACCTGCGCTCCAGAGACAACGTTTAATGGAGCAATATTGTAAACCACATGGCCCGCTCGATCAAATGTAATTTGTCTCGAAAGGATCTCGGGGCCTCATGGCACCAACTTCGCAATACCTATTTTACTAGTGTGCTCGCCCAGCCGTCGTGTTAGTCTGAGGGTGGTAAGTGACTTCCCGTGTATGCCTTATGTCGAGGTACTTGCACCATTGATTACATTTCCTCGGCTTGAACTTTTCACTCTGGTCAGTAATTATAACTTGTGGTACACCATATCGACTGAGCCAGCGCTCTTCTAAGCACTTTTTAATCTTCTCTTTTGTGATTTGCTTAAATGGTGCAAATTCTACCCATCGAGTAAACTGATCGATCATGAAATACACATAGGCTTTCCAGCTACGACCCACCAACAGTGGACCCATGAAGTCGATGGGCAAAAAGTTGTTTCGTTCAGTGGCATCGAAATCAATTTTGATGATTTCCTATTTTTTCTGGCTTTCAACGCTGACATGCAGTGCACTGTTGATAATAGCTTCGAAACTCTGGAAATGTCGGGCCAAACAAATCGCGACTGCAATTTTTCAACGAGGTGCACAACATCAGTATTTCCCAGTGTTTCATGTCAAAAGCCATTCATTCTGTTCGTGTAGATTCCAGTACAAACCACTGCACTGTTTCCTCTTTTCGCACCAGTAGCTCGTTTTGCAGGGTCAATGTCTTATAAAGTGCCGACACCGATATGCCGTTTTTTTAACTGACTGGCTATTTCTTGTCCTGTGGAATCATTGTCTTGTTCTTCAGAGGCCTTGATAAGTGGTGATACCCCAATGACAAATTCTTCTGAGCGCATCGGATGCCGCTTTATCGTTACTGACCCCATAAGGCACTGTTACATAGTATTCCTCGAGTTCTTCAATAGCTCTGTGTACTAGTTTCTTTTCAATACATGGTCACTGACGATGTCTTATTGCTTTGTGTTCGGTAAAGAAGTCTAATTGCCAACCGATGACAAAATAGCTTTTCTCCACCTTATTTAGAGTGCGACGTATTGCGCCCGACATTTGTCCGCTTGTAATACTGCTCCTATGCAAATATCTGTCGTGTCTGTCGCAATTGACATGCTTCCTACCAAGGAAGTCAAAATGATGTCGTCTATCAACTGCTTACATTAGATAAATGCTTCTTGTACCTCCGTCCAGCGAAACGGTATTTTAGCACTAGTTTACATGAACAATAGTTGTTTGAGCAAACGCTATCCCTTCGAGATATGGTCTATATAAATTCACCATATCAATAAACCCGCGAAGTTGTTTTCTAGTGGTGACCACCTAATAACCTTTGATAGACTGTACACTTGAATCTAAGAGCATGTATTCATCTGCTTAAACTGAGTGGCCCGGCAATCGCGCTTGCCGACCTAGTTGCACTTTTCAGGATTAAATTTTAATCGCTATTCAATAGCGTTGGAAAAGATCTTCCGCAGCCAAGTACGTAATTAGTATTCGGAAGTGGCCCATATAATGGCATAGTCAACGTAAGCTGTAGTACAGGGTAAGTCGGACATGGAGTAGCCCATCATTCTTTGATACACTTTTGGTGAATTCATCAGACCAAATTGTATTTGAATGAATTAGAAATGAAATTGGGGTATCTGTACCGCTACTTTCCACCGGTCTATGGTCCTAACACCAAATGACCAAAAGCCCTGCTTTGAATCAAACACAACCAATAGCCTCCCGCGAAATGTAGGAACAAACCAGTTTTAGTTTATATGAAATCAACCACCGCTCTGATCCAAATATCCATTTTTGTAACGTAAACCATAGGAGGTCGAAAACACAATAGGTTGGTTCGAGAACGTCGGACTCGATCATCTCTTGTGTTACCTGAGTCGTTACCGCTAGTTTGTTTGGAGGAGCACAACATCAAGAGAGAGGGAGGGTGTACATAGTTACTATAAGTATACTTACATAGATAACTCAGATGTGAGGTAAACTAAACCTCTATACAGCACCATTATGGCCACGTCAGTTTTAAGGCAAGGTTACATCAGCAATACAGTTTCCTCAAGGGTTCCACTGTATCACGTCATAAACAAGACAAACTTTGTAGCTAACATTGCCTTACTAAAAAAAGAAACTTACGAAGATGATTCTACTAGAAATCTGCAACAAGATCGCCACTGAGTCGGTTTTGATGCCATATTGCACAGGGTTTCGAACTAAGAATTTTGATGATCACGCGGATCCCATCCTCGCAGACGAGTGGATTCTATACCACCTAATATGGATGTAAGTGACTTTAACATTTTCTGCCATGTCAAAATCTGCCCACCTTGTTTCTTACACCAATTTGGTGCTGGATGAGAGAGCAGAGCGCTACTGGGCAATCGAAATAAGGGCATACGCAAAACGTGACCGAGCCAACGAAGTTGATGGAGCCTTATTTGTTTTTCTAACGACGAGCATTTATTGTCAGATCCAAAATACGTCTACTCTAACTTTCGCGATCCGTATTCTCACCTCGTCGGACATATTTCCTGTGTTATTGATAGAGCTCCCAAGATATGTAAACCTGTCGACTATATTTATATCTTCATTTAGCAGTCGCAACGTTGGAGTAAGTGGTGGGTGATCCTGTAACAGTATCTTACATTTAAAGGGCGCGAATTTCATACCGAAAGGCGGAACAACGTCTGTTAATCTATTCAAGATGGCCTGGGCAGCATCCTGTTTGTCGAATAATAGTACAATATCGTCCGCATAGTCAAGATCGACTAGTTTAACGCCCGAGAGAGCTTCATCTCCAACATCCTGAATGTGTGGGTGAATTTTTTTCATAATAGAATCGAGTACAAAATTAAATTAAAAGGGGGAAAGTGGACAACCTTGACGAACACCACTGCTGGTTGTAAAGTTATGCGTTAATTCATCGTAGATCTTAACGCGACTAGAAGTATTTGTGTTGAGTGCTCGTATAATATTAACAAATATTTTGTGCACACCGCTTTTTGACGAAATATGGAATAAAACATTGCGATTCACTGAATAAATGCACCCTTGAAGTCTAGAAAGACGGCTATTGTGGGACGGCTGGTTTACCTATTCGTCTAGGAGATCGTATCGTTCTATTATCCCACATTCCTCACCCAAATATATAGTGGATAAAGGGCGTAAAACCGGCTCCTACTGATGAGTCGCCAGTAAGCACGAAACGAATGTGCATGAGGTTATACTTTCCGTTCATGCTCTTTTGTTTATCCTTCTGGTCACAACTGAACTAATTTGTTAATAGGTTCGCAACACCTAATACATGCATATATATATTAGTTCTCCGCAACAAACAGTATTTAACTGTTATATATTGAATTCGATGATGTCATGCTTACCGCGAAATGTGATAACTGATATCGATGAAGGCCATAGTGTATGGATTTAGTGGAGTAACAGGTGTTCAGAAATAGTTGTAATTCTCAATTTCGGTGAACTATAGCATAAATTGATATCCACCATGTTTGTAACATGTACCGACTCGGAGACCATAGTGTTAGTACCATGTACCTTTTCGGTACAATAATGTTGGTATCGGTTACTAACACAATAGCCATAGTGTTAGTATCCTTTACAGACTCGGAAAATATATTATATAGTGTGAGTTAGAGTTGAAGTCGCATTGTCGTAGACTATATGATGTTAGCTTCACTATTTCAGGTTTGCACATTCGTCTAGGAGATTGTACCGTCCTATTATCCCACATTATTCACCCAAATATATAGTGGTTAAAGGGCGTAATACCTGCTCCTACTGATGAGTCGCCAGTAAGCACGAAACGAATGTGCATGAGATTATAATTTCCGTTCATGCTGTCTGTGGTTTATCCTTCTGGTCACAACTGAACTAATTTGTTACTAGGTTCGCAACGCCTAATACATACTTGCATATATATTATTTCTCCGCAACAAACAGTATATAAATGTGAAAATCTGCCCATCTTATTTCTTACGTCACTGTGGCGCTGGATGAGAGAACAGAGATCTACTGGGCAATCGAATTGTGGGCATACGCAAAACATGGCCGAACCGACGAAGTTAATGGAGCTTTATTTGTTTTTCTAACGAGTAGCACTTTTTGCAGATACAAAAATACGTCTACGGATGTCAATGTTGGTTATTTATTGTTGTTAACCATCATGTGTTATGTTTCTCAAACACCGATGGTTGAATGCCTTTAAGTGTATAAATTAATCAACTCTTAAGGGGCCAAGTCTTGCTTGATTAGTTTGTTTTGTAAAACTGATGAGGATGGACCAACTGAAGAAGACAGTCGAAATATTTTGTTCAAAAAAGATAACTGATGTAATAATATTGCCTGAGTTACTGATAGAGCTTCTAAGATATTCAAACCTGCCAACTATATCTAGATCTTCATTCTGCAATCGATTATTTGAAGTGAGTGGTGGGTGATCCTGTAACAGTATCTTAAATATATGGGGCGCGAATTTCATACCGAAAGACTGATCAGCGCCTGCTAATCTATTCATGGCGCCTATACAGAATCTCTATTGTTGAATAATAGTACGATATCTTCTGCATAGTCAAGATCGATTAGTTTACCCCACGGGATTACTTCAACACCTGCATTTTGGACGTGTGGAAGAGTTGTTCATAACAGCATATATTACACAATTAAACAAAAAGAGTGAAAGAGGACAGCCTTGACGAACACCACCGGTAGTTGTAAAATTGTAAGTTAATTCGTTGTAGAACTTAACGCGACGATAAGTGTTTGTGTTATGTCAAAATCTGCCAACCCTGTTACTTACGCCAATCTAATGCTGGCTATGTTGTATATTTCATGGTTATATATATGGACTGTAAAAGAACACTAGGTCGCCCATTCCTAGTGATGGTTTGTATTCGGAGTTTTCCTTCTCCTAGATAGTCTGCCAACCAAGGCTGATGAGCACTGTCTGCCCAGATGTCAGTGGCCAATATTTCCTTCAGCAGCCAAAACTTGCTCTTCACGTCTGGAACGCTTGCTCTCATTCCGTCACTACACATTTAACAAAAAAGTTACAGCGTAGTTAGACCAAACTCGAAGCTTCACATGAAACGGGATGATGACTGTTGATATGATTGTTTATTTGTACACACATTTATATTCACACCGTTCGTATACTAACATGTTTTGTTTTGTCTTTTAGCATGTATATCTGCATTATATGATGAATAAAGCCTAATATTTTAGGCAACTCTTCTGACTTGTCTAATCATTCTGCCCGTTTGCTGTGCTTGTTACTGTGATTCAGAACAATTTATTCATCATATAACCCAATCATGGAACGCCTAATCAGACTAGAAAGATTTGATGTTGAACCTAGTGCACCAGATGCAGCAAAACAATGGAATCATTGGTATCGTACATTCTGTGGTCTTCTGAAATCAGTAGAATCCATGAATCCGGATAAATTAGACACTCTTATTTCCTACGTCTCTCCTAACGTATATGAACACATCGTTGACTGTGATACCTATGATCATGCTATCAAAACTCTAATGAATCTCTATGTCAGACCGAAAAATGAAGTCTTTGTTCGTCATATACTCGAGACTACTAAACAAGAAAATGGACAAACATTGGATCAATTTGTTCAGATTCTGAAATCGTTAGCTAGGGAATGCAATTTCAAACCAACTACGGCCGAGGAAATCGAGACGATGCTCTGCGAGATGCCTTTATTAATGGAATCCAGTCCAATTCAATCAGACAACGTCTCTTAGAACACAACTCACTTAATTTTCAAGCGGCTTTTGATCAAGCACGTGGTCTCGAAATGGCGGAAAAGCAATCATTATCATATCAAAACTGTTTGAATTCTGTACACACTGCAACGGTTCAGCCACTCAGTCCTTCATCAACCTCCGATAAATCTACAGATAATCTTGTTGCTGCTGTTAAACAAAAGTGTGACTTTTGTGGGTACGATTATCATTTAAGATGGAAATGTCCGGCCAGAAACGCCTTCTGTAAAAGTTGTCGAAACAAAGGACATTTTCAAAAGGTATGTCGCTCTAAGAATCACCGCCCAGTGGTTTCGACGCTTCATCCCACCATATCTGCAACTGTATTAGCTGCTGCTCCTGATTGTCTCACCAAATGTGTAATAAATCTAGAAGTCAATAACATAAATTGTCATGCTCTCGTTGATACAGGCAGTTCCTGTAGTTATGTTTCAGAAGCCTTCGTTTTGAAAAATAATTGGAAAATTCACCCCTCTCAAGAAACAATAACCATGGCGTCTAGCTCATTTTCGAGTCATACCAAAGGTCATTGTTTTGTGTCGATTCAATACAAATCATGTGTTTATAAAAATATCAAGCTATCTATACTTTCTGATCTTTGTACTGACGTACTCCTCGGTCATGACTTCCTTGGATTGTATAAAAGTGTAAATATCTCTTTTGGTGGTCATAAATCGTCATTCACCGTCTGTTTACTGAAACCTGCATCTGTTACGTCCCCGCCTCTTTTCCACCATTTAACTGCTAACTGGAGGCCTATTGCTACGTAATCAAGAAGGTACAATCGAATGGATGAAATATTTATCCGGGATGAAATAAACAGATTAGTTTCTGATGGCATTATCGAACCTTCAACATCCCCGTGGAGAGCACAAGTTCTCGTGGTATCGAATGAGAATCACAAGAAACGTATGGTTGTGGACTACAGCCAAACGGTCAACAAATTCACACTCTTAGACGCCTATCCTTTGCCGAAAATAGACCAAATGGCTGAAACCATTTCAAAATATCATATATTCAGCACTTTGGATCTCAAAAGCGCTTACCACCAGATACCTATCCAAGAACATGAAAAGGTATTTACTGCTTTCGAAGCGTGTGGACGCTTGTTTCAATTCCGTCGCATTCCCTTCGGAGTGACGAATGGTGTCTCATGTTTCCAAAGAACTATGGATCATATAATCGCACAGGAACATCTCACAGATACATTTGTCTATGTGGACAATGTGACAGTTTGCGGGAGAGATACGCTTGAACACGAAACAAATCTCAACAAATTTCTTAATGCCGCTAAAAAATATGGATTGATCTTAAATGAATCAAAGAGCATTTTCGCAGTTAAAGAAATTACTCTTCTTGGTTTTCAAATATCGAACGGAAAAATTAAACCTGATCCTGACCGATTAAAGCCTTTACAAGATCTCCCACCACTGTCGAATGTGCAATCGCAACAAGAATTGTTCGGATTTTTCGCTTATTATTCGCCGTGGATCTCCAACCTTCTCCGATAAAATTCACTCACTCGTTCATAATCGAACTTTTTCTTTGCCCGTCTCTGTGAAACAAAATTTCGATGATCTTAAAAAAGAATTAGCCGTAGCAACTTTAGCTTCTATTCGTTGTGATATACCGTTTGTCGTCGAAACTGATGCTTCGGACGTAGCTATTGCTGCCACTTTGAACCAAGATGGAAGACCTGTGGCGTTTTCTCTCCGGACGTTGACGCCATCTGAAAAACATCACTCAGCTGTTGAAAAGCCTATGCCGTGGTTGAAGCTATTCGAAAATGGAGGCATTACTTTTGGAGTAATCATTTCAAACTTGTCACTGATCAAAGATCTGTTTCCCTTTATTTTTAGCCAATCAAAATCGAGGAAGAGTGAAGAACGATAAAATTTTGCGCTGGAAAAAATGAGATTATCACCTTACAGCTTCGATGTTGTCTATAGACTGAAAAAGATAATAAAACAGCAGATGCACTAAGTCGATCCTGTTGTGGTGCGCTTCTAAATGGACTGGATTTAAAACAAATACATGATTCTCTTTGTCATCCTGGAATTTCTCGTATGCTCACTTTGTGAAATCTCGTAATTTACCATATTCTATTGATGAAATTCGAAAAATGACCTTGAGTTGTGAAGTGTGCTCTGAAATCAAGCCCAGATTTCCTTCGGCAATTCAAGGCCAATTACTCAAAAACTACCCAACCGTTTGAGCGGTTATCTATCGATTTTTTAAAGGTTCTCTTCCTTCATCAACTCGTAATCGTTATCTACTGACGGTCATCGATGAATATTCTCGATTTCCATTTGCATTTGCTTGTCCTGACCTTAGCAGTCACACCGTCATACTTCACCTGTGTCAAATATTCGCAGTGTTTGGGATGCCTTCGTACGAACACTCAGACAGAGGTTCTTCCTTCATGTCCGACCGGGAATTTTTAAAATTTTCTTCGGGAAAAAGGTATAGCTTCGAGTAGAACGACTCCTTATAATCCCAAAGGAAATGGACAGGTAGAGAAAAGAATGAATGGTACCTTATGAAATCGATCCTTCTCGCTCTCAGATCAAAAAGGCTTTCAGTTGAAAACTGGGAATGCGTGCTGCTGGACGCCTTACATTCAATCCGTTCATTATTGTGCACATCTACCAACGAAACCCCTCACGAGCGTCTTTTTCGACACAATAGAAGGTCGACTTTGTTCACACTCCCAACCTGGCTTACTGTTCTGGCAAAGTTTCTAAATATGGCCCCTCTGTGGAAGAAGTTGAACTAATTCATTTTACCAATCCTAACTATGCGCATGTTCGATTTTCTGATGGAAGAGAAGATACGAGTATCTATCCGTCAATTAGCCCCGAAAGGCTCCGACGCACTGATGAATGAAGCTGGAACTAATATGGGACTCTGTGAAAATGAACCGGTTGTTGCTGATGAACAAACCCTCCTATAATGACGATACCGATATTGATAATGTTAAGGCAAATGGTGAATCTACGGATAACTCAAATGCTCGTGACCTATCAGAGAATCAAAACCTTATCAATCAACAACAACGTGTTCATCCTTATAACTTACGAAGTGGAAATGTTTAAATACTATGTTTTCTCAATCCTCTTTGAATTGTTACTATAACAGTCTTGTTCCGACTCTGACGCTACACTACAAATCGCAGTGGAGGAGAATGATATGATTGTTTATTTGTACACACATTTATATTCACACCGTTCGTATACTAACATGTTTTGTTCTGTCTTTTAGCATGTATATCTGCATTATATGATGAATAAAGCCTAATATTTTAGGCAACTCTTTCTTCTGACTTGTCTAATCATTCTGCCCGTTTGCTGTGCTTGTTACTGTGATTCAGAACAACTGTGCCCCTTTATGACACAGCAAGGTTCATGCAACCAATCCCGGATTGACTGGCAGTGAAACAGTCACTTTTGACTTTTGTATGGCTGGACATGATGATGATGATGAATGCTGGCTAAGATAAGAATGCATTACAGTGCAATAGAATAAAATGAATACGTAAAACGTGACCGACTCAGCGCAAAAGATTGCGCCTCATTTGTTTGCTTAATGATGAGATATTGTTGGTCGATAAAAATTCGTTCATGGATGCCGGTGTTTCTTATTTGTTGTTGGTAAATTATACTAACCATGCTTCTTAAACAACGTTTATCGAATGTCTGGAAGTGTCTAAGATCAACGGTGTGGAATGTTAGTCTCGAATAACCAGCAGAGTTAGAAGTACGCGATGTAATCCAATCTCTTAAACGCCGCAAAGCCGCAGGCCCCGATGATTTGCTTCCGGGATTATTTATGGATGGTGGCGATATGATTTTAGGAGCGTTGACCAAATTTTTCATACTATATGGAATGAGGAAACCGTATCACTTGACTGGAATGAGTCGACCAACATTCGTATCTTCACAAAAGACGATCGTAACTCCTGCGAAAACCATCGTGGTATAAGCTTGACTCCAGTCGTTTCTAGATTATTTGCTTCGATTAGTCTACGTCGTCTTAACGCCTCACGTGAATCACATACAAGAGAAGAACAGGCCGAATTCCGCGCAGGACGAGGTTGTATAGATAATATTTTTACATTAAGGCAAGTTCTTGAGCAGAGGCATTTATATCACCGTCCGACAATAGGTGTCTTTCTAGAATTTAAAAGCGCATTTGATTCGGTGGATCGCAATGTTTTATTCCATATTTTGTCGAAAAGCGGTGTGCCCACAAAATTTGTTAATATTATATGCGCCATCTACACAAATAATTCTGGTTGCGTTAAGGTCTAAAACGAATTAACGAATAAATTTAAAACCAGCAGTGGTGTTCGTCAAGGTTTTCTATTTTCCCGCTTGTTGTTTAATTTTTTAATGATTCTATTATGAAAAACACTTCCACACATTCAGGATGCAGGTGTTGAGGTTCTCTCGAGCGGTAAACTAGTCGATCTTGACTATGCGGACGATATCGTACTATTATTCGACACACAGGATGCTGCCCAGGCCACCTTGAATAGATTAACCGACGTTCCGTCTTTCGGTATGAAATTCACACCCTCCAAATGTAAGATACTGTTACAGGGTCACCTACCACTCACTCTAACGTTGCGACTGCAGAATGAAGATCTAGACATAGTCGACAAGTTTACATATCTTGGGAGCTCTATCAATAACTAAGGCAATATGTTCGACGAGGTGAGAATACGAATCACAAAACCTAAAGTAGCTTTCTCGAACCTTCGTCATTTATAGCTAAACGCGATTATTTCAGTTTGCATTAAAGATCGTGTTTACATTGCATTTGTACGCGCGGTCCTATTATACGCTAGTGAAACATGGCCTCTTATATTAGATGATTTGAGACGCTTACAGGCATTCGATCATCGCTGTTTGAGAAATATAGCACATGTTGGTTACCAACAACGAATAACTAACATTGATATCCGTAGACGTATTATTGGATCTACCAATAAATGCTCCTCATTAGAAAAATAATAAGGCTCCATCAACTTCGTTGGCTCGGTTACGTTTTGCGTATTCCCTCATTTCGATTGCCCAGTGGAGCTTTGTTCTCTCATCCAGCACCAGATTGGCGTAAGAAACAATGTGGGCCGATTTTGATATGGCAGAAACAGTTGAAGTCACTTACATCCAAATTGGGTAGTATAGGACCTACTCGTCTGCCAGGATGAGGTCCTTGTGCGCATCATAGTTCTTAGAAATCTTTAGCGATATGGCATCAAATCGAGCTCAATGGCGATCTTGTTGCAGATGTCTAGTAGAATAATCTTCGTAACTTTCTTCTCTTAGTAGGGCAAAGTTAGCTACGAGGTTTGGTCTGTTTGTGACGTGATACAATGAAAGCCGAAAGGCAGCTGTATTGCTGATGTTGATTTGCCCGAATGCTAACTTAGCCATAATGGTGTTGTGGAGAGGTTTAGTTTGCCTCATTTTTGTAAGTTATCCTGATAAATTTACTCATAGTAACTATGTATTCCTTCTCTCTCTGCCTCTCTCTCTCTCGTAAATCTCACTAATAATTATGGTTATATGACTGTGAAACATTAGTCACTTTTGACTTTTTTTGGCTGGACATGATGATGATATCAGTTTTCGAGTTTTCAGAATTATTTTATTATTTCACAGTTCGTAACGCTATCTATTCTTTTATTTATATTCGCATAAGGTGTTTAAATTTTGATAGGATATATTTCTCTTAAGCTATTACTTTTTATTTTATTCACAACGGTATTTTAAGTATGAAACATTAGACCAAATAAAAATCTATATATTCTTTTGTGTCTGTACAACCCAAGATCAATACTTTATACTTTACCAAGCAATTTTAATAATAAATACGCACAGAAACACCTCATGTTGAGTTGACTTTCTCGGATCTTGGCTACTTTTTAGGTTTTTAAACATGAATAGTCAATTTTGATCAATTCGAAATTTTTACTGTTTTTTTAAAAAGTTTTCTTATATGCTGATCAAGCTTAGTATGATAAGACCTGGTTCTATAGATTATTTACAAGTAAAATAGCCTAAAATGACACCGATATATGTTACAGGGTTAGTTCAAGTAATCAATTATGGTCGAATTTTAGGTAAATTTAATTCATATTTATTGCTTGCTTGTATAACAATTTATTTGCGTTCATGCTTTCATGGACAGATACTATGCTTTTCGGCGTCGTCTATGGTGTCTCTTTTGACAGCAAGTGTGAGCATTCAACTGTTACGTCTCGGCTTTGTTGTCCATATGACAGATGGGCAAACAGTGCAACGTGAACGCATTGACAGTCTATTGTTGGCCGCCCTAGCGATTGCAGCCGCAGAATGTGTCATTTCGTTGTTAGGCGCCTTGGCCTCTTGTAGACTGGCTAAATTGGCCAAAGTGGATTTGCAGCGGAAACGCGAGGGCCTCTTCCACGTCGTAGTGTTTGATGATAAGGACGTCGTGGTCGTTACCCAGGATGCGAGAAAAGCAAGAGTTAAAGCTGCTAAGCACCAAGTTGCTAAAGGATTAGTTAGTGCGGCAACAGCGGTTGCTAAAGGAAACACGGTCAGACTGACAGGCGGTGTTGGTGGAGCTGGTAAATTTTCTATTGATAACATTTTTAACGCTGTGTCTATTTCTTCATTCAAATATTACATTGCATTTCTAGTGATTCATCAACGTTTACCTTAATATGCTGATTAATGCATTATGGTTTGAGCGACAAATTTACTGCGTACTGAGGAGCATATTATTTTGGTCATTTTAATTAACTAAACGTAAAACCAATTATTACATCACCTAAAAGTGGCTAAGTGTGCGTAATTTTAGTTTTAGTTTCTTTAGCTTTGTTAAATTTTTCGCAAAATGTTATAATATTATAGCTCACAAGATTGTCACAGCTGTAAGGCGATGCCAGGATTGCCTTCTTTACACTGCCGATACATTTAAGGAAAGCGTTTCAAATAGCCTCTGACAACCAAAGCCCAGCTGGTGGCCGGTACGTGATACGAGTGTTTATAAAAAGACAGGAGAATTGGCGTAGGCGATTTCAGGCTTTTTTAAAGAAACAGTTTTTCTTGGCAGATGGTGCTTGTTTTCCCCATTCGGCAAACCATCTGATAGGAGAAAAAACTGATATTGAATCTATGAACAGATGGTGCTCGTCGGCGTTTGGTGACAGGTCATCTAGAACTAGGATGACTTTGAATACATCTCATCCGCTCCAACTGAGAATAGTCGATTTGGTGCTCCCTCAAAGCCAAAATACAAATATGGAAAACAATATATGTAATTATTTCATATTGTATCGGCCTGCGCGCAAGTTAAAAATCGTCTTTTCTGCTGAACGTCGGCTGGTTTAGCGAAAATAAGCCGGTTCATATGTGCCTGAATTCGGAGCTCCAATGATTGAAGACTCTTTATGAAAATCTGGAGAAAGGACAATATGGTCACACACCCGTTTTAGAGTGGGGAGGTGCTTGATTAGTACGTTCAATCTGAAGTAGGTTAGTGACTTATGGGCCTGCCTTTTCCAACGGCATAAATCGTAAAATTCTGTGTTCTCATTCTAATACGCAGACGGTAGTTGTCTTCTGTTCACAATGCGTGTGTGTACCCTGAGTGTTCTGCTAAGAACGTCTATATCTAGGCTGGACCACCTGTTGCCACTGCTATCATCAGGAGCGCTAGATTGTAAAAGCTTAAACAAGTTTCAGTCTGTTTGATTGCTTTTTTGCGGTCTGTTTTAACACAAAAACTCTTCAAGCGCGACATCTATTGTGCAACTAATGGGATATCACATTCTTTTTCGGAATTTACCACAAACCATGCGGAGAATGAAGAACCATACTGATTTAATATTTCTAATGAGTTTGAATGAGCGTTGAAGCGTATCAACCTATTCGAATTAAGCTCTCAGATCCGACGTATCGTCAGTGAGAATTCTGCTAAGGGAGTACTGGTGACATCTGTTTCTGAAGCGCAGATCGTCAGTCATTAAAAAACTCATCAATCTGCAACATATCTTACCAAACATGGTTGGCATTGAAATATTCCACAACAATTTTACGAGATAGATATAGGAACTCTTAATTTTTATTTATTGCGAGAGACTTTCTGTTTCATCATTTGAGTAACTGCCATTAGTAATCGCGCAACCAATGTTAGTTTCATTGATTAAGAATTTAAATTTTGCCGGTTTGGACACTGTTTCATATCCTAAGCTATTGGATAGCTAGAAACGCAGAACGCATATATATGCCATCTATTTTTGGTTGTTTAATTTTATTCGCGATATTCGTAACTTGATCACAATGCAAAATACCATATCTAACTAGGAGAAACCGGAATGAGCAACAATCTGTGGCAATTTGGTGGCAAATAGTGTTGAGTGGAGAGGCCTGGTTAATTTTGTCTTATTGGCCAAGGCTTAGTGTGCGGAAAATCTAAGTATCACTTTATTTATGTATGTATGTATGTACGTATGTACGTATGTATTTATGTATGTCTGTATGTATATATATATATATATATATATACATATACATATATATATATGTTTTATGTATGTATGTATGTATGAATGAGATGGATGGATGCATGCATGTGTGTATGTATGTGTGTGTGTATGTATGTATGTATGTATGTATGTATGTATATATGTATGTTTGTATGTACGTATGTATTCATGTATGTATGTGTATATATGTATGTATGTATATATGTATGTATGTTTGTATGTGTGCATGAATTTTTGTGTATGTATGCATGCATGTATGTATGCATAT
The DNA here is from genome assembly GCA_029291075.1 of Eudiplozoon nipponicum. NCBI lineage: Eukaryota > Metazoa > Platyhelminthes > Monogenea > Mazocraeidea > Diplozoidae > Eudiplozoon > Eudiplozoon nipponicum. The sequence continues at coordinate 53,224 of JAQBSW010001895.1, read as the reverse complement.
ATGTATGTATGCATGTATGTATGTATTTGTTTACGTATGTATTTATATGTGTCTGTATGTATTTTCATATGTATACATGTATTCATGTATGTTTGTATGTATTTGACACGATCATGCTCGTTGTTAAAATTTTAAGAATGATTTAAATGTATTTAATATGCCATTGTAAAGACATTTAGTTCAAAGGTGGTTTTCATGCATTGTAGGTTGATTAGTCGTTGTTATCTTAAATATTTGTTCTTGTTTTCAAAAGATGTCAGAATGTCATACGGACGACTGACATTTACTAGGACTTGTTTTTTAAACTGAAGTCGAGTACGCTCTATCTGTACATATCAATTCATATTAAGCGCATTAAGTGCTCTAGGCGTTACTTCTTGTTCGTTATTAAATCCTCATTTCATAGAATACATTATCCGTGCTTATATACTCGAATATTGCTATTACGCTTCTGTCCTCGTTGATCATGGCTGTGCTCATAAAGTTGTTTACTATTATTACAATTTTGTGTACACGTAGTTAGATTTTTCACAGTATATTCAAGTTTTGTATTTGATATATTTCATATATTACACGTGGATTAATGTATGTTTCTATATTGTCTAGGTTGATATCTCCATCTAGCTTAAATCTATTCTATAAATCATTCTTAGTTGATAAGGTTTTGTTCTATATAATTAATTTTCTTATTATTAATAATAATTTTATCACTATTATTATTATATTTAGTATTGTACCACATCTCTGTATTATGAGATTTATGCGGTAGTGTTTCGTCTGTTTTTGTCTTCTGTGGTGGATGATGATTTAGGTATGTTGGTTTGTTTGCTTGTATGCTTGTTATTGTGTTTGATTTTATGCATTAAATGATGTTTATATATACGTGTCTGTATTCATGTAATCAAAATTTTGCGTGGCCGGTCACTTTCATAAATTTCTTTGCAGTTAGTGCTTGTTAGACCACCAAAATAATCAATTAGATCATTACCATCATCATTAATGTCGACATGTTTACAAGTCACGCTGGAGGTACAACTAGTTGTGTCTCGCCAAACGTAGGCTAGCGAGGTAGCCCCGTTGGTGTTCTGGCGCACCATTCTATTCCGCGTTTACATTAGCCAGGTAAGTTTACCCCCACGATGACAGACAAACCAGAGCCATTCCTAGCGGTAATTCAACAGTACAACTATCCTTCTCTTCAAAGCATGGTGCTTCAATTAATTCTTCTCTCTGCTAAAATTACTGTTGGCTCCACCTATATTGGTTGTCATTTATGCGGATTCCCTCAGAATTTATTATTGGTGTGTCATTCAGCCGAAAATAAATTATCCCTATCTCCGCAGTCAAGGTGGCCATTTGTTCAATCAATATCCTTACTAATTTTTCCAAACCGTCAGAAGCTATCTTGTTTAACTTTAAAAAAAATGCTTTATCTTTAGTCAATTATTTATAGGACCATTTATATATATAGGATCTATTTATTAAAACAAAAATAAACATATTTATTATTTTATGTTTACTTCTGCGGCTCGACGGCTGCTTCCATCATTGTGCTGACTGCTTCATCAAAATACGTGCATTTCTGTGAGGACGTTATGTTAAATTCATGCCAGCCTTAGATAGGACCCTTAATGCATTCTCGGTCTCAAAGGTGGCTATTGCTACAATGACATCGCTTGCTAACAAGCAAATACTCAAGTGAAAATAAGTAGAAAGACAACTTATCGCGTCTTCTCTTTCGTACTGAAGTATCATTCCTTCCATTTTGCACATTCTCCCAGTAGCCTACATGTTTTTAACGTTTTCTCTCTTTTATTTTTGCAGCTGCCATTTGCTATTTCAAGATTGAACTTTTATTTATAAAACCGTTAGAAGCATTGAATTGTTGCCAAATTGAGCTTCATTACTGTTCTGTTATTTTGAACTCCGACGATGGTTTCAATATGTACGAATTGACAAGTTAGCGCATGGCGAATTACAAAACAAAGCTTGTTTGTTCCCCACATTTTTACAACACCTTATTTCGAAAATTATCTAGCTATGCATAAATTAATTGTAAACTGTTTGAATTAGCCTCTCTTGAGCATTTGGTATGAAATAAAATGAGATATAAAATTGTCACTAATGTACTTTTAAAGCTAGTTAGATATAAATTTGTATTTGTTAATATTAGTTCCATTTGAATTCTTTCCCACGAATTCGGCTTGTCATTTTTTGCTCATGAAAAGTGAAATTTTATGGGAATTCTGAAGATTGCTTACAGACTAACGGTTTCTTGATGTGCATTCATTCATTTTAGTTTAGATTTCTTTTTCTAACTCAATACGCGCTTATAAATTTTGCATTCAATTTATTCTAGAGATATATATATATATATATATATATATATATATATATATATATATGTATATATATAGTATATATATATATATATATATGCTGGTCTAATGACAAGGCTTTTATTATGTATATTTTGTCAGTATAACCGAAACATTGCATCGGGTAGCAAAGACAATTTATTCAGTAGACTGATCTCGCTCTTATAGTACTTTCCAAAATTTGCCGCGTATATGACTAGAACTGAGGGATATTTGTTTCAGAGTCTGGGACTAACCACTACGTCACTCGTGCTGCATACTACTTACATTTTGAAGTTATACATCAATCTAAGTTTCAGGTTGGAACCTATTTAAACCTGAAGTTCAAACTAACCACCCCCAATCTTTCATAATACAACAGACACCATGCCATTTGGAGAAGTTATATTGATTTGAAGTCTAATTGCAGGATTTTGATTAAATATATTTGTCAGAATGAAATATACATTTTTTGAGTAGAAACGGAAATTTCTCCAGTATATTTTCAAGTGGTGGCAGAAAATTATGTTTTCAGCGAAAGTTCAGCATTTTCTTTCGTACCTTTTCTTCGATTAGATTTTGATCGAGCTGGATTTCACCAGATTCACCTGCCTTTCTGACCCAATTTGTCTCGTGATTATTTCCTTGTGTGTCCTTTACGAAAAGTGGCTTTGAAAACGATGATGTAACTATGGAGACATTAATCAACTTGCATGAATTCGTTGTTTACTATTTTTAGTTGTAGTAATAGAATCATTTAAAACCTGATGCATAATTTGTTGCTTTTGTGTCAAGTCGACAGGTTTACATATCTTGGGAGCTCTATCAATAACGTAGGCAATATGTCCGACGAAGTGTAAATACGGATCGCGAAAGCTAGAGTAGCTTTCTCGAACCTTCGTCATTTATGGAGAAACGCCAATATTTCACTTTACCTTAGAGGTCGTGTTTACAATGCATCTGTACGCGCAGTCTTACTATACGCTAGTGTAACTTGGCCTCATAGAGTTGATGATCTGAGACGCTTACAGGCATTCGATCATCGTTGTTTGAGAAGTATAGCACATGTTGGTTACCAACAACGAATAACTAACGTTGACATCCGTAGACGTATTTTTGGATCTGACAATAAGTGCTCGTCTTTAGAAAAGCAAATAAGACTCCATCAACTTCGTTGGCTCGGTCACGTTTTGCGTATGCCCTCATTCCGATTGCCCAGTAGAGCTCTTTTCTCTCATCCAGCACCAAATTGGCGTAAGAAACAAGATGGGCAGATTTTGACATGGCAGAAACAATTAAAGTCAGTTACATCCAAATTGGGTAGTATAGGATCCACTCGTCTGCCGGGATGGGGTCCTCGTGCACATCACAGTTCTTGGTTACAAACCGTTAGCGATATGGCAGCGAATCGAGCTCAGTGGCGATCTTGTTGCAGATGTATAGTAGAATCATCTTCATAGCTTTCTTTTCTTAGTAGGGCAAAGTTAGCTGCGAGGTTCGGTTTATTTATGACGTGATACGGTGAAATCCGCAAGGAAGCTGTGTTGCTGATGTCGCCTTGCCCGAATGCTAACTTGGCTATAATGGTGTTGTGGAGAGGTTTAGTTTGCCTCATTTCTGTGAGTTATCCTGATAAATTTACTTATAGTAACAAGGGTTTCCTTCTCTCTCTACCCCTCTCCCTCTCTCGTAAATCTCAATAATAATTTATCTAATTCTTATGGTTATATGGCAGTGAAACATTAGTCACTTGACTTTTGTGTGGCTGGAAATGATGATGATGATGTGTCAAGTGGTGGCTGCAAATAATAGTTTATGGCAAAAGTTCAGCATCTAATTGATGTGTACTCTTTTGTACATTTTTTTGATAAGATTTTGATCTAGCGGGATTCTATAGAAAATAGTAAACAATGAAATTCATTCAAGTTGACTGATGATCCCATAGTCACAACTTCGTTTTCAAAGCCACTCGTATTAAAGGACGCAAAAGGAAATAATCACGTGAAAAATTGGTTCAGAAATGCAGGTGAATCTGGGGAAATCCAACTCGATCAAAATCTTATCGAAAAAAAAGTACAAAAGAGCATCAAGGAAATACTGAACATTCGCCGAATAAACATAATCCACTGGCACCATTTGATAATCTACAATAGAATGCACAAAAGCATCAGATTATGCATCACTTATTAAATTTCTACCATAGACCGATTTCGTTCTGCATATAACTTCCGTAAGAGATTACAAATATGTCCTAACTGAATGTAAGGCTAATCGGAAACGTGAATGGGAATATGACTTCGAATTGCCTGTATTATGTAGCACGGTTGGTGAAGTGGATACAAGCTCAAACCCCGAAAAAACGATGGCCCGGTTCATGACCCGTTCGTTGCAAATTTTGGGCTGTTTATAAAGATTTCCCAATAATGACAAAACCGGTCTACTGGATGAATTGCCTTTGCTAACTAATGCAATGTTTAGCTTCTACTGACAAAAAATACGTAAACACTAATTACATTGTATTTAACCAGTCGTCGAACAACATAACAAAACTACCGCCATTCGCAACGCACTGACGCGTTTCGACCTTCCATGATCATCATCAGAGTACGACGGCAAACTGACTAGCGAGACTCAAACCACATTGCATATATATGGAAATCAAACTTAGATATGCGGCTCTTACATCTAGTAGTCTCTCATACATTGTGCTTGACTGGAAATGTCGGCTGCACAATTTCTATTCAGTCACGAACATTAACTGCTTGCAGCTTTCGCCACATATACATGTATAGGCAATACAATTTAACATTAATTGATCGCGCGGGTGGTGGTAACAATTCTTTAAACCAAGTTTGCGAGCTTGAAGTAAACACCAATCCCATTGCATTTAATCAGTCGTCGAACAACAACAAAACTACCGCCAGTCGCAACGCAGTTGTTCGACGACTGGTTAAATACTATGGGATTGGTGTTTACTTCAAGCTCACAGACTTGAATAAAGAATTGTTACCACCATCCGCGTAATCAATTATTGTTTAAAATATATGTAAGCAAAATCTTTTCACCATTCTTGAAATAAATTTAACTTCCCCAAGTGGCGTGGTGTTCGTTGTATAATGACAGGTCTGAGGTGGTTAGTTACAACTTCATGTCTTAAGAGATTAAAAATGGATTTCACCTGAATGTGAGATAACCAATAACATAAGCTGGAATACTACTAAAGATTGTTTTTAGTATATGGAACGGGTGAGGCCGTAGATTGTCCCAGACTGCGAACTACACTCATCCGCGGAATATGCTGGAAACCTCTTGAAGGATTCCAATAAGGACAAGACTGGTCTACTAAATGACTTGCCTTCACTATTTTGTGCAATGTTTATACTGGCTAAAAGGCATATATTCATTTTTTAGATACGTTGGAGATGTTTAAGATTATTGACACATTTACATCTATGTACCATGATCATTACTGTTAACGACACTTCACTAGTTCGAAGCTGTCGCTTCACAACTATGGAATGATGAAGGATACAATTAGTTGTCTGTGGGCGGTTAAGGAACATTAAGCCGTCCATTTAGCTTTATACTGAATTAAATTATGAAAGCTTCTTTCACTTTACTAAATGGGTTTTCATGCTAATGTAATATCTTGTAAATATAATGCTGCCTTTGCTAAGAATAAATTTGATAACTGAGAAGACAGATAACGTAAATTAAAAAACAGTTTATTGTACGGGAAGTAGAGTTTAAATAGTGTAGATGGTATGCATGCAGGCAGTAGTAAATTTAGTGTTGAACAATGTTTTGACGGTTTGTTCCCAAACACCACGTTTGGAAAGTCGAACTTTAATACGAAATTTAGAAATATTGAATTAAGTCAACGATAATTACAGATTACCGATAAATAAACAGGCTGAATAATATGACTTATTAGAGTGGTGCTAAAGTTAATAAAATGTAAATATAAATTAAGAAAGTAAATAAGCGGCTTAACAGAGGATAGGGGGTTTTAGGAATTGTAGCAGAATTTGATTTTATATATATATATATATATATATATATATATATAGTATTAACTGAATATGATGTAAATAAGGCAATGTCATCAAACACTCTTCAGAATTTTCTGGAACTTAACCCCGGAGATCTGAAATAGTGTATTTTTCAGTCATGCAGCCTAACACTTTTGCGATGAGAATTGTGCATGGCTGTAAATTTTAACTTATGCCAATTAATTTCTGTATATTTTTGGCTTGGGCCTAGCCATCGTATGTTCGGAAATTTCTTCGACCTCAAGATTATTATATAATCTTGTCATTGTATGTTCTCAATTGTGCATGCTTCATTTAATTATATTATTATATACTTCAATATTAGTTGTGTTTAGTATAACTTGTGGTTGCAACGGTCAGTCGTCGAAATTTATGATCTGAGAATTGGATGCCCCCAGCCAGTTTTATCAGCAGCTTGAGCATACAAATTTCTGTGATATATTCCGTGCCCTCTTCAAAGCAATTTATTAAGCTCCATTTTATTCTGACGGATGTTAACCTTTGCTATTCTTAAATGCAATGGTTCTTTGGAAATTAGGGAGCAAGGCAACTGGCACCGCCACTCTCTTTTTACTAAATCATAATACTCTTTATCACTCGGCTAACCATCTATTTTCCTACTTAAACGAAATGAATCAGTGCAATATTTTTGTCCATCCTTCACTAGTACGATGAAAAAGCCTTGATAGTTAGGCCACTGCCAGCATTGGAGCCCAGTGTTTGGAAGACACCAGTATTTTTTTTAGGAACTTATGCATTGCTCGATGTTCAATTATAATGTCAATTTGTTTTATCTTTTGAACGAAAAACTAAAAATGCTTCGTATTAATTGTAAAGTTTCAGTGAATGGAATATTATAACATTTTATTCCTCTAATAAATCATGATCATCACCAACTTGAATGGTATTACTTAAGAATAAAAACGATAATATTCCACTCCTGCGCAACTATAGAAGACTAACGATTGAAGAAGAGAACATATATTAACAACACAGAGATGAAACTGTGTGTAAGGTTCTACTACAAATAAAATAAGCCAAAATGTGATCGATGTTAGACAAACAAATAAAGTTGCCTGATGTCTGGTTTGGATTGTTGTTTACTTCAAGCTCGCAAACTTGATTTAAAGAACTGTTACCACAACCAGCGTAATAAATTATTGTTTAATTGTATTGCTGCGATTATGTAAGACTACTAGAGGAGAGCTGCATATTTAATTTTGCTTTCCATGTATATGTAATGCGGTTTGATCCTCGCTAGTCAGTTTGCCGTCGTACTCTGATGATGATCATGGAAGGCAGAAACATCACTGTGTGCTACAGGCAGTAGTTTTGCTATGTTGTCTGTAGACTTGTTAAATACAATGGAATCTGTGTTTACTTTAAGCTCGCAATCTTGATGTAAAGAATTGTTACCACCACCCGCGAAATCAATTTTTGTTTATTTGTCTTGCCTATATATATCTGTGGCGAAAGCTGCAAACAGTAAATGTTCGTGACTGCATAGAAATTATGCATTCGTCATTTCTGGTTAAGTACAGTGTATGCAAGACTACTAGAGGTGACAGCCGCATATTTAATTTTGCTTTCCATATATGTGCAATACAGTTTGATCCTCGCTAGTCTGTTTGGTGTCGTACTCTGATGATAGTCATAGAAGGCAGAAACGCATCAGTGCGTGCGACTGGCAGTAGTTTTGCTATGTTGTCTGTCGACTTGTTAAATACAATGGTATTGGTGTTTACTTCAAGATCGAAAACTTGATTTAAAGAATTGTTACTACCTCCCGCACAATCAATTGTTGTTTATTTATATTGCCTATATATTTATTTATGGCGAAAGCTATGATCAGTTAGTGTCCGCGATTGGATAGAAATTGTGAAGGCGACATTTCCAGTCAAGTAAAATTTATGCGAGACTACTAGAGTTGAGAGCCGCATATTTAATTTTGCTTTCCATATATATGTAATGCGATTTGGTCCTCCCTAGTCAGTTTGCCGTCGTACTCTGAGGATCATCGTGGAGGTTCACGCGCGTCAGTGCGTGTAAAAAGCGGAAGTTTTGCTAATCTGTTCGACGACTGATTAAATACCATGCGATCGGTGTTTACTTTAAGCTCGCAAACTTGATTTAAAGAAATAAAGTTTCTTCAACAGTGCTGGCTCAGTTACCTTTTATTTATTCCATTAATTAAATCGCTTAATGGAGCAATATTATCTCAGTCAGCGCTTGTTTGGCGTAAAAAACAAGGTGGACAGATTCGGACATGGTAGAATCAGCTAAAATCAACAACAGCTAAGTAGGGTAATAAAGTTTTCGTTCGTCTCCCAGGTTGGATCTTTGTGTCTATCATAGTTCTTGGTTGGAAACTCTGCGCGTTATGGCATCGAACCGTGCTCAGAGGCAATCTTATGCAAATTTCTAACATAATCACCTTAACTTTCTTTTCCTAGTCTGGCAAAGTTAATAGTGATGCTCGGTCATTCTTTATGAGGCGATACAGTGAAAATCGCAAGTTAGCTGTTCTGCCGACGTCAACGTGCCTTAGAGCTGACTTAGCCATAATGATGTGTGTAAAGATCTAGGTTGCCTCATTTCTGTGTGCTACCCAGGTAAGAATCTCCATACGAATTAAATCGTTTCCTTCATAAATCACTCTACGTTAACACTATTGTCTGTTTTACTAATTAATTTTGGCTTTCTTCGATTAATATTTTTTCTGTAAATTTTATTTTATGTGCAATTCTATTTTTTAGCTATATCGTGTTATTTGTCTCACGGCTACTTGGTAGCCAAACAGTTATTTGATGCTGTTGTTTTGCTGTCAGTGATGATTATAACGGTGATGTATATATGGATGTATGGATGCGTAAATGGCTATTTCTATGTTTGGTAACGAGTATATGCATTTATGTTTGTATAAAGTACGCATGTTTGTATTTATGTATGCATGCATTAATTGATTTATGTATGTATATGTGAATTTATGTATGGATGCGTGTGTGTATATTTGTATGTATGTATGGATGATTTTATGTTTGTACGTTTTTTGTATGCATGTACGTAAGTATGTACGTATGTGTGTATAACTGTGTTTATTTATGCTATGTATGTGCGTATGCATGTATGTATTTATGTATATATGCATGCACGTGTGAATGTGTGTAAGTATTTGCGTATGCCTGGATGCATGTTTTGATATTTATTATTATCTATGGTTTTAATTCGGTATATATTATAATTATTTCTATACGGCTTTAAATTTTTTATCGTCATTTACAGAATGGCTCAGTGGTAGTGCGGCAGGATGGCTCAGTGGTTAGAGCACCAGGTTCCGAAGCAGACGTGCCCAGGTTCGAGTCCTGTCTGCGGCAAATTCTGGCCAGTACTTGATGAGTTCCCAATAAGGACGAAACCGGTCTACTGGATGAATTGCCTTTTCTACACTATACAATTCTTAGTTTAAACTGACATGTAAGTAATTAATGGGTCAGGTGTTTATATCAAGACCGCAACCTTGATTATAATAATTTACAAGTATTTGTTCTTAAATGTTATTATTATTTAAAAAAAATTCAGCTGGGGCATTGCACTCGTTGCTGCCGAATCGGTCTGCAAATCGTTTACAGACTGACGCAGAGGCCCAAGAATTGGCAAATACACCTGTTCCTCCTCTACCGCCGTCAGCTGTTCTTGATGCAGCAAACGTTGACACGTCTAACCTGCATGATGCATCCCGACTTCTGAATATTTCGTTGCCAGTTAGCTCATCAACAACTTTTAACAATTATAATATTCAGAGTCAATCGATTCAACCATACTCAACTCATCAAGTGAATCCAAATTTACATTCTCACCACTCTCATCTAAATCAATCTCATATACATGATCACCTCGTACGCCATCAAAATCAGTTGAACAATTCTGCTGATAATTTGTAATCATGATCTGACTATATTGTGTAAGAAATTTTAAAGCATTCCGCGTTTTATCATTCTTTCTGACGAGCATATATTTAAGCTTAATATGCAAAGTTTAATTGCGCATATTTTGGAAAAGATATGAAAAATATAAAGCTCAGATTGTTTAACTGGTATTCGGCTGACGTCGTTATTCTTGGTTCCGCGGAACTTCATCTACGAAATATTACCACTGACGAGCATCAGATGCAAAATTACAATTAATTTGTTACTGACTGGGATTTACCTTCTTCGTCAATTATAGTAGCCAAGAAAATTTATACAATGGAGGACCACTTAAATAATACAGATTTATCGGTACAACTGGTAATGATGGCATTCACGCATTTCTTGTTGCGTCAACAATGAATTTTTCGTGAGTAGTTAACTGACGTGTATTCGAAATTGAATTATGCCAAAGATCTATATGTTTTATCGGCAGTTTTTTTTATGGTTGTGAAGACAAAGGGCAAGCATGTTTGTTTTTTAATTATTTTCGGCACCAAACACAAAATTTGGAAAACATGTTGTTTAGACTTACTGCCAACATGCTATTTATCATTTTATCCAGTGGAGAGTTCTCATTTACAGAGGTATTTTGACAAAACGAAACTAATATTCATTATAGGCGTTTTGTGTGGCCAACAAGAATATCAAGTTGGTGTTTTAGTTTTAGCTAAATTTTACATATAAAACTGACCCTTCCCTACGGAATCCATAAAACAGGCATCTATTCATACACATTTATATCCATTTTACTAAATAAGTTGTCATATGATTTAAAATTTCTTGTGGTATGAGACTTCGTTGGCGTAGGCTTTCAGGTGTAAGTCATCGAACTGAGTGCTCGGGATTCTAATCCTGATGGCGACAATTCTGATAAATACTGATGGGTAACCATTACGAATAAAACAGATTTTTTCATGGATTAAATTTGCTATTAGATGCAATATTTATTTTGTATTGACTATATATATATATATATATATATATATATATATATATATATATATCAATTTCAATGTATAAACTTAATTAATCCATAAGGAAATTTTGGATGCATTATACATGGTCAGGTAGAAGAGAGAAGATCATGTAAATTTTGGCTTTTCACTGCCAATGGACTATTACAAATAGTGATATTGTCAAGATTATTTTACTTTATGTGGATATTTATAAATTCGAACTAGATGTATGGGGCGCAAATATGCTATTTCGGTATTCAGTCTTAATAAGGCTGGTTTATTCTGACGTTTTACAAATTAAATTAGCCCATTTAACATATATAACTAATATCGTGAAATAAATAGCTTTTGACAATCTTATGCGAATGCAAATTCTGTTTAAGGAGTCAGTATCGATTTTCTTATCGATCGTAATCTCACTTTCTTATCTGTTCGTTTTGGCTATATAATTTTTTGTACGAACTTAGTAATGCCGGATGATCACATCGTCTTATCAAATTCTACGATTCCTGATAAACTGCTTACTTTATACGGTTGAGTTTTGCCTATTTTTAATGTTGTGCACTACATTGCTTTATACACCAAATTTATAATTGATCGTTGATAATCGTAAAGCTTATTTCTGAAGAAAAGAATTAATTAAATTGGATCTCTTTATGAGATATGTTATGTTATATTCGCGTCTTTGCTTATTTCCTCCAATTCATGACGTGTAATAATTCTAATAATGTCAGTTCTTTTGTGTAGAATTCTTCGTTCGACATATTTCCCTGGCGTGATCAATCACGAATTTGCATTAATATTGATAAAAAACGAAATTAGAGGCCATTTTTCATTTTTTTTTGGTAGCACACATTTGCAGCTGTAGTCGGAAGTATTGTTGCGTAGGAAAATGCGCAATTGTTTGTTCCTTAATTTTTCTGGCCAAACACAATTTGAAGAAGAACTTTGCATCTGGTTTCATGCTTGCTGATAACTCATTCATACGTGTTCACGATTTATCTACATAAAATAAAACTAAAAGAAACTTGTTAGCAGTCTTTCGAAAATTTGTTTTAATCAGGTTTTTGTTTGAAAGAAACGCCAATCCTGTAGCTACAATATTTTTCTGCCTGATAACCTATTGGACTTAACTATTTTTAACAGAAACATTGACGTGCACGATAGTGTGACAGACATGCTACCTCGTTGGAAGCCTCGAGTTCTGTTTAAATGTGTGGTTAATACTTATTGTTAAATGGTTAGTTTTAAAATGAGCAAATGCGTGCCAGACATGAAGTGTAAGTTTCGGCCAGTTGGGTCTCAAGACCAAACTCTTCAAGCCGAAGATATATTTAGAGAATAAAAAGTTTGATATTGAGTCTTCGTTTCCACTGGGAAATGGTGACCTAGTGCTCATTTACGGCCTCTACATAAATCTAAATTTTAATACAAAATTTTGTTGTTATGCGTCTAAGAAATACCAGTTTTTAACATTTTATGGTATGAAGTTTTATGATTATAATGATATGTATTTACGTGCCGCACAGTAAAATAAAACTTATCAGTTTCACGTAATTACGTGTTTTAAATTTCTAACGAAAGTTGTGCTTCATTGTGTTTTTTATTAAAATTATTTGGATTGGTGTTGATTTCATGACCACACATTGGCTTAAATATTCTTGAGATTGAATAATTCTATTTGCGGTACCATGTGCATGTATTCCCATTTGTCTTTATGGAATTTAAAATTTTACTATTAGCTTAACGCCGTTATTCTCTGTTTGAAGGATATTTTGAGGTTTATTTTGGTTTCTTATTGCAGCAATATATACCCTTTTCGCCATTTCAACCATTCTATTGCCATATTTACAGTATTCTGTGTTTTTAAAAACTTTTTCAACATTGAGTGCCATTTCGACCACAATTAAAAAAAAACTAATACGTGACAATACAAATTAAACTCTATTCTGACATCATCAATGATGTCTGTTTCCTTTTTACTCAGGTAATTATTTAAATATTAATTTCATTCTATTTCTGTCATTGAGAAATTCTCTACCTCGAAAATTGCTTCATACATTCGAAATTTGTTATATTAGATTTTAGCACTACTGTTGATATTTTTATATCGTTTTCTACCTGAAGAGTATCATATATAACATCAATTCTACACAGCATCCCGTTTTTTAAAATCTGTGTTGCTGTTTTAAGAAACCTATTTGTTTAATTAATGTACGGACGCGTGGCAGTTCCTGATTCCTGTCATTTCATAAAAATCATCAAATAGAACACCTAATTTCAGTCATGTTTTTATAACATAACTTTTGCGGAGGTTTACTATTCGATGGTTATTTATTTCTAACATAGACGCCTGATATTTTTATCACTATCAATATTTCGGCACATTTTTCTAATGTGCCAGCGATAGCGCGGAATTTTCCATCCTTGTGATCTAAATTTTTGATTGAAATTTTCGTGATTGAATGCTAAACTCAACTAATGTTTGATTTTCTATACCACTGTGTCTGGCTGTAAGAGCGATTTCTTTTTCAGGGTTAGAATTTGTTCTATTATCAGTAATATACTAGCTTTGAACATTTCATCCCAATTTCTTACTCAACAAAGACATTCTTATGGTCAATGCCTGTTAAACCGACACAAATTGCTCAATCATTCTATTCTCGATTCGTGCACATAGTAATTCTTCTAAACTTTGTGCCCACAACCGTCTAACCAATCCGGCTAGAACGGTTGGTCCAGTCCCAATGAAGGAGAATTGACCCGTTAACGGCTTTCAATAATATTATATATCGCCTCACTGTATAATAGTTCAACAAATAATTCTATAAACGGTGTATTAATATAAAGTTAAATTTTGGCATGTAAGCAAAGTTCACAAAATAAAATTCCAAGTAGAACCTTAGCGACCGCTCTTTCTATGGAAATTACTATTAGATTGTTCAATTATCTAAAGGTTCACACAATAAATACCTATAGTAGAAACTTCAAATATTATAATCTAATTAACATGTATATTCCTTATTACTTGGGTAATCAGAATGTATCTCAAATCTGCATTAGCTCATTATTTCACAAAAAAGGTAAGCGCAGTGTTTCTGTGATTTCAATTAATAAGGACAACAATACCTAAATATTTCAAAGCTAATACAATTCACATACATGCACAACCAGTCTGTCACTAGTCAGTTAGGCCTCCGAACTACTAGAATAATACTGATTTATCAAGCAAGTAAACTCTGTCTATATGCACTACTAAAGTTGTATGTTGTATTTGTGCACCAGAAACATGTATGCCCTGTGTTTTGACCGCTTCTAAATTAGTTTCTCAGCGGCAGTGTTGCGTACGGTATAACCCCGATTCTCAATATTTTTTAATTAATTGTCATCTTTAAAAGCTTCGATTTATGAGGTAAATAAGGATCAGTGGTAAGTCCAATAACATTTACAGTGTTTCGGTGTATGATTCTTGTCACTATGGCAACTCATGCAAATATTTATTTCAATTTATATTTTTTAAATTCCTCTTCATTGAAGTGCTGCACAAACATGTATAAGTTGGTTGGAATCTACATAAAACTATTGAGAACGTTTCTGTTCATTGTACTGTCAATTGTTAGGTTTCATTAAGCATAAATTTGAAAAATAAATACCCGTTCGCGATTTAAAAGACGCCTAGTGTAAAACTTAATATTTAATTGGTCTGGCTCCAAGTTTCTTGACAGCACAAGAAAGCGTAATTACAATACAAAAAAATTGGCACCTAATTTAATGTTAATTTTGATACAGTCATTTTAACTCTGTATTTTAGTTTACATACCGTAATTTAGCTTCGTGTCGGAATATGGTTAACAGCTTAATTCATACTATTCGTTTACTGACGCAGTGCTCTCGTAAACAATAATTATCATCGTCTCACACTCGTCATAAGATAGTTGGTTGATGATTCGTCTGCATGCGTTGGTTTATTACTATATTTAATTTATATATATATATATATATATATATATATATATATATATATATTGTTTATATTACGTACCAATTAAATCATATAGCAGTTATAAGGGAAGATCCTAGCTAGACGAACCAGTCATGACAGCATTATTTTTTCCAGTACTGTCGAAATGTGTTAGTCCTCTGTTGTACACAGTTTTTAATTAGTTTTTGTCGATTTGTTCATACATAGGGTTAACTGGATAGTGACGAATTGAAAGCAATTGTACCAGTTGCCGAGAGCAAGTTTCGATTGCCGTAGGAAATTGGCCGGAAAATGGGTTTTCTCACTTACGAGTAGAGATCATCTTAGAGATTTAAATTAAAATCTTAATAAACCATCACCACAATTTATGTGTAATGTTCTCCCACGCCACGGGCCACACACATCACATGAATTTCTATACTGCGTGTTTGACCAGTTAATATCTATACATACATATTTACAAGATGATTTTAATTGTCGTCACTGTATAATAATGTAGATGGCGATGTATATGCACTAAAAGAGCAAATTGTGTAGTTACACCAGCAAGAACATGTATTTTTTTATACGTTGTGTAATACTGATGCCATGTTTATTTATTTGACTTTATGAGTGAACTCATGACGAAGGTAAACGGAAATGAGGATTGACTTATTTAAAAAATAAACTTGGTTTTAGTTCCATGGATTTTGTAAACACCCGCCTTAAAACGTTATCCTAAAACATGGCAATCTAGTCATAGAAATACAATTTCAAACCATTACTTGCATGACGGTTTTGTTCACTTGATCAAATTTAGGAAGTCTGCAAAGTTTCAAAGCAAATTTTATATAAAAATTTACATATGTCAGTTTGTCAAATTTTAAATTGTTGTATTTTACATTAGTTCTGACCTTCATTCACAACGGCAGATTTTATGGTACACTTATATGGCTTACTGGTTTAACTATTTTTTATAAAAATAACTACTTAGCAAAATGTTACAGTGATTTCCAAATCAGTTACTTTGACTATTTATTTTATATTAGCAGACTGCTTCTACTACTAATACTTATAGTGAACGGTATTACACTAACATGACAATCATGGTTACATGTTGACTGTAGATGAACAATTGATCGCCCATTCCTATACTGATTTCGCTTATTTCTAGTGTAAACCTGTTCCTTTTAACAGACTTCATTTATTTGCATCCTTTACCAACTCTGTAAAAAAGAATATTTTTAACAAATGAGTTTGAATTTGGAGATCGTAAGGAAAACTCTTCGACGAGCGTGTTCACAAATCTTCTTAATGCTTGCACGCAATCAACGAAACGGTTTTATACGTTATATCAGTAACGTTTGAGAGGAAAATACACTGTCGATAATAATATAGTGGTTCTACTATATTATGCAAATGCATTCCTTTTGCTAAGGAAGACCAGCTAATATGCAGAACACGTTGCGTGATTTTCTGCATTAAAATGGATTACACGTAAGATGCTTGTCAAGAAATTTGACCTCAACGACTCTTTACTGGCATTATTGAAATTGTACACTTTGAACAGACACGTCAGTAATTTTGTATCTAATGTAGTGTATGTATTGCCAAAAGCTACATCATTCCTTGTTATCATTGTATTCTACGCACCCATATATATATATATATATATATAAGTGCACTGGAATAATATTTATTAATAAACATCATTTCTGCCAGTATCTACAGCCACTATTCTTTATCAGTCAGTGCATTTTTCATTTCTATCATAATCGTCGATTTTTCCATATATATTTGTATATACATATACATGAATTTAGGAATATATGTGTATATATCTAGATATACATATAAATCATTAATTCTGAAATATGTGGAAAAGCATGTCCGATTGACAAGGCAATTTGGTGATTGAAAATGTACAGTGCAGCTAATAGTACAACTGTTCAATTCGGCGTAACAAATAATTTATATGATTTATTTAATATATAAGATTAATAGCTTATTGTACGATTCTTCCTCAGTTAAACTCCTGACAGTCTAGTATAAAACAAATACAACGTTATATATTTAAATGATTATTGATTGCGCGGGCGTTAATAATAATTGATTGTATAATGTTTGCGATCTTGATATATACACATGTTCCATTATATACAGAAATTTGTCTATATAAAATAAGAATTGTTTAATGTAGCAGAGGCGATTCATCCAGTAGACCGGATTCATCCTTATTGGGAACTCATCACGTCCGCGGAGTATTCTGGACAGTACGTTATGAGCTCCCAATAAGGAAAAAACCCGGTCTACTGGTTGAATTGCCTTTCCTAAATTATACAATATTTAGTATATGCTGACGAATGTATGTACATAAGGAGGCAGGTGTTTCTATCAAGATCGAAACATTGGTTTAAACAACGGCAATGTTAAATTTAATAATTACACAAAGTTATTCCAGTAATGATTTTAGGGTTACAATAGCTGGGCTGAGCATAAATTCTAATTGGCATTTGAATACTAAATGGATGCTTCTTTGTCAGTTTGAACTGGGAATCATTTTTTGCTGGAATTTTAATAATAAAGCCCCATAACTGATCCTCCTGCCATTTATTATTCACTGGGTATTTATTTCTAATATACATACAGATTTTAACATGGGTTTGTTGGCATTGATAACGGATTTTACTGTCATTGTACAATTCAAGTTGCATTTAGTACTGTAGGTGTTGGTGAGGGCGAAGCTGTAGTTGCCCTGTTGCTAGTTAGGGATACTTTTGTAGTCTTCATTTGAGTATTGCTTTGTTGTCTTTATCCAAGATTTTGTTTCTATACTAGACCGCTTGAGATGTGTGCATGACAATTTTGCGTATTTAGCTAAACTAAAATTTATTTTGCTCAAAATTTTCGCTTTTAGAACTATTTTCTATCCATTTTATTTTAAGCTTAGAGTTAATTGATTGGTAATTGTTGAATTAAATTTATTCCACGAGTGTATTTGTTTGTGCTTGTGCACGCCTATGTTTGAAATAACGAACAATAGATAACTAGAGTAATATTAATGTTTACAAAGTCAAATCCAATAATTGATTGTCAATCTTTCTATGCATTTATATTCAAAAAAGTATTTTTATTCTTTCAAACAAATAAATCTGATTAATTTTATTTTCTGAATACAAATTTATTTGTAATATTTTTATTTTTTAGACAACTGTGATAATAATGCTTTTATCTTCGGTATTTGCTACTACTATTTCAGTAAAACCAAAATTTCTTATTTTATTTCAGATTATTTGCATGTTATATGCGACATTTTTTATCTAATGTTTACGTCAACATTTTAACGTCATAATAATATGCATTTCCTGTAATTTGACACGCCAAACTTGATGGCGCAATATGGCGTCTGCTTTACTTAATATTATCGTGTTGCATCAATTATACTGATTAATTTATCCGTGAAAATCATAAATTTATTTTTATTCTAGTCTATTCATATTTCTGCTTTTCTACTTGTCCTTCCGTAAATATTTCATTCTGTAGGCATTATTTTCTTTTCTTATGATCATTTTAGTTGCGTAGTTGTAAGAATGCTATTTTAGACTGGCGCATTACTTATAAGTGCAAAATTTGAGACTTCATTCAAGTGATTAACCTTTCTAATTCACTAAGCTGTCAATTTCTCCCTTAAATAACCAACTGTTATCTGTTTTTAAACCATTGAGCGTGTAACATTTATGGAGGTTAACATTTTTATACTTCATTTGCACTAGTGCGTTTGGTTATGCCATGCTACACTCTTTTTTATTGATATATAAATTAAAATTCGTAAACATTTGACAAGCCTTACTTTTCTTAAATGTTCTTGATTGCGGCGAAATAAAATATAGGCTTTAATATTTTTTGCATGGCGTACCTAGTGACAATTTATCTCACGTTAAACTAGAAGGATATGCTATCGTCGGTGTGAAGGAATGTTCAATCTCATGCACGAATGCATTTCATGCTTAATCGCGTCTTGTCAAAAGGAGTTGGTACTGCGCCCCAAAATCCCCTACATATTTTGTCAACTAATACATATTTGTCTGTTGTCAGCATAAATAAAAAGTACATGAACTGGACTGGTTTAGTTCTTATTGGGCATTCACCAAGTAGTAATCAGAACTGCCTCGGGGAAGATTATGCTCTAAATTAATATCACTTCCGCAGGTGGCACGATGTCTGCCCTATAATTACAGATTGGGATTCACATGAAAGCAAGACATCAAAATGTAAGTTGATTTATGACTGGGAATAGCATGAAATGATAAATTAGAGCAGTGGATGAGTTGCATGACTGGCCTAAATGCACCCTGGTTCAACTCTCAATCGCGTTAATTCTGACAGCTACTTGATATGTTCTTATTCATGACGACATCGGTTTGGTCAATGAATTTCATTTATTACCTTAAGCAATTTTTAGTGAAAATATGATTAAATCCTGCTATTATATTTTAATTCAATGTCACTTCCAAAGGCGATGAAATTCTGCCTATTATAAAAGACTGCTTAAAATATAAGCGATTATCTAACCAAAATTTGTACTTGATCTTGTTTATTTTGTCAGTGTAATCTAAATATTGCATAAGCTCCTGAAGGGAAGACATACTGGCTTATAACAGAAACTTGCATAAAATTAGCAGCCTCGGTAGTGTTTAGGAGTACAGCTAAACAGCACTGTCTGCCAGTGTTAATAGTCAGCATTGTAATAATGCAGCAAGACAGCGCTCACTACTTTGGTTAACAAAAGCTGTCTGTGTTAGTCTATATTATTGTAAACGACCAATTTAAAATGCTAGAATAATACCTTTGAGTACGCCCGAAGTACATAAAATATAATGCAAATGCTATAGTCTGAAGTATGTAGAGGAGAATATGCGCCAAATTAATGTAAGAGGAGAAAAAGGCAAAACAGAATGTGAATAAAGTCACATCTTGAAATCTGGCTTAGCTAGGCACTCACAATAATCTGGTAACAGATAGAATGGGATGGCCATAAACGTTTCTTAATATTTGACCGCAGTAGATTAGCTACTTTAATGGGAATCAATTTAAATAAAATATAGGTTCAATATGATGAATGTATCTGCAGGTTAAAACCGCTAGGCCAAATATGCAATTAGGAATTGCACTGCTTATTTAACAGGGCTTAATTAAATCTGTGCCTCACTATTAGTAATGCTTAATAAATCTTAAAATTTAGGGGGGAAGTATCCGTTTCTGCATGAAGCATTTTTCGATTATCTTCTTTTCACATTCTCTCATTCTAAACGCCTTCGTTGTTTCACAGAATTTTTCGATTTTATGACTACTCTCAGTTTTTCAATTTCATTCGCAGGTAGCGAGTTTACCTCATGGTAAACCGACATTAACTTCCTTATCTAACAAGTAAAAATTAATTTAGCTATTGATTAACATCGTTTTATGTTTATTGTTGTAGGATAGAATTTATGTGATTTCTGCTATATATTGAACAAGTTCATTGGCTAGCGCAAGCAGCTGAACGATAACTTCAGATACAGGTTTAGGTAATTTTACTGCCTTAATGTGTAGACATCGTAGCTATAAGAATATGTGAAATTGTTTTTGCTATATGTGCGTATGTAATCTTATCATTAATAACATAACCGAATGACTAGTCTAAACACAATTGTTCAATTTCTTATAACTATATTTACTCAGTAATCCTGGTAATATAGTGAAACTTCGATACGCATAAATTTGACCATAGATTGGGATAGAAGTATAAATAGCATATTTTTATGAAGAAGTGTGGGCGTGTGTATTTTTTTAATGAACACCATAATTGATTATTAATAAATTGATTTCATGTTAATAAAAATGTATCTAAGCAGTGAATTATTTTCGTGATTTTAATACTCATTTGTGTGAGTATGGAACAAACTCTGATAATGGATCCGTAATTTCAGTACTTCTTCAATTAGCTTCCAAAAAGATAACTTTTGATTCAATAACCGAATAAGCCGCCATAAAAAGAATTGCCCTTCGAAGGTCAATTAAACTGAAGTTGACATTCGGTCATGTTCTCGTGACATTTAGACCTGAATTGCAATAGGCTGTGGTTTCTAGTTACCTCGTTGCCAAATTGAAGTCGAGGTAGCTAATCATCTGGTCTTCCATGAGATTGACTTCTTATATTAGAAAGCTAATTAGCCGTTCTGATTTATGTTGGTCAATGCAGTCTTTTCGAAAAGTGAGTAAGCGAAACCAAACTCGTGGTTGGTATTTCGTGTAATCGATGGAGAATCTAGCAACAAGTCTGTTAAAAATTAGTTTTGATGAGAATTCTAGACAAGGTGTTGTTGAAAAGAAGGGAGCAATATAACTCATCCGTCAAAAATTAATCTGATGGGAATGCCAAGTATAGTGCAATCTTTGCTAAAATGAAGCAAACGATACAACCATGGTAGCTGGTGTTTTGTGTACTTGGCGGAGCCCATTAAGCATCAGGTTGAGCAGAGCACCGGCCAAATTCAAAATGCCTTCCGAAGTACATGGGTTATTAATGTTTCAGCTATGCTATTGTTACATGACTATCTATGTAATAACTGGCAATAAAGATGGCTGCTCAAGAATTTCAGCGAAGGCGCAAGTAGTCGACTCGATCTAGCTGCACACTACGGTGTATCAGCCTTCTCCGCCGAGGAAACGGAAAGTGGCGTATTACAGCAAGGCATCATTGACTGCCTGGTTTTATCCTCACCATTGCAATAGTGGAGCTACACACTGTATAGGTCAATTAGTATCATTATAATAGTGCAGCTATGCAAGACTTTCTGCTTTGCTTAATCATCATCATCATCACCATTATCATCATAATTTTGTTCTGATTAAATATGAATAATTTGAAGTTAAAAGCCATGCGTAGGAGAATTCTTTGTATGTCATTATGATGTTCCGATTAAAATGGCATGGTCGAATGGGAATGCAGCTTAAGAAGCGTATAGATATGCAGATGCAATTTCCACGATAGGATTATAATGGCTTTAATTCTAAATTCGAATAATAGTGATTCGTTTACTATTTCCAATTTTGCAATTATCCATTTGGAGTAAGTCACTGCTGCAACTACTGTATTGGAGAGAGAAGTTCAGGATTTTAAACTCCAGTATGGCTACAAAAAGTTGTGGGCCATATGTGGTGGTTCATCAAGCGTTGAACACTACAGCCTGGTTCAAATCTCGGTCACGGATATTCTTGAAACTATTTTAAGATTGTCGAATAAGGAAAACTGCCATTATACCTTATATTTCTATATTGGGATTGGGCATTGGAACGGCTCTTTTTAATGAGTCGCCAGGAAGCACGATTCGTGTACGTACTATATGATTACCCATTTTGTTAATGCTGTCTTTAACCTATTATTTTAACCTAATATAAATATCCTTGTTACCACACATGTCGGGCCTTCAGAATACATTCATTTTATTTATTGAATTCACGAATCATTGATTGCGCGGGATGCAAAAGCAGTTATTTAAAAGTAATTTGCGACATTAATTAAATCAGATACTAAAGTGTATAAAAATGCTGTCGGTTTCCGCACGGACTAATTTGTCCTTCCCGAGACGTTACCAGAGACAAACAACACACCGACAAATGATGAACCAACTACGATTCCTATGAAGTGTATTAAAGGTGTATAAACCAGATAAACGAATAAGACTTAATATTAACATCCAGCACTCACCAAAATATAAATTAATCAAGTTCCCATGTCATACAGCAAGCAAATACTCTTACTTCTCCAATGCCGCGTTTTGCGTACGCGGGTAATAGCTTTGCACGGACAGTTTCACAAAGATACGATTGATCACAATTTCCAATTTCGTTTTGTCTTCGATCGGACTGAGTTTGTATTCGTCCCAATGGAAATGCGGTTCTA
The DNA here is from genome assembly GCA_029291075.1 of Eudiplozoon nipponicum. Classification (NCBI taxonomy): domain Eukaryota; kingdom Metazoa; phylum Platyhelminthes; class Monogenea; order Mazocraeidea; family Diplozoidae; genus Eudiplozoon; species Eudiplozoon nipponicum. The sequence goes on along the minus strand of JAQBSW010001895.1, from coordinate 29,985 downwards.
TCACATCTTGTGAAACTGCCCGTGCAAAGCTATTACCCGCGAACGCAAATCGCGGCATCGGAGAATATGAAGCTGGCACTCCGCAACCAAATTTCAAAAAATACTCTTACTTATTAGATAATTCACTGATGAATTAAAGTTATTTGGTTGAGAGTGTCAATAAGTGTGTACTAGATGAAAGGGAGAGACTAGTAAGCTTGAAAATGTTATGCATATACACTAATGTGCCGCAATCTTAAGCACTTGAATGATTTATTCATTTCATTTTGGTTGTAAAATCTCGGTTAGGCACAATAGGTCTGTTGCAAATATTTAAAGCTTTTACTTGTTTTAGGTTTAGAAATGAATTTATAACCAAGACATGTACGAAATGTACAGCAATTAAATACTGTTTGTTGCGAAGATCTAATATATATGCAAGTATGTATTAGGTGTTGCAAACCTAGTAACAAATTAGTTCAGTTGTGACCAGAAGGATAAACCAAAGGCAGCATGAGCGGAAAGTACAATCTCATGCATTCGTTTCGTGCTTACTGGCGACTCATCAGTAGACCAGTATTACGCCCTTTAACCACTATATATTTGGGTGAATAATGTGGGATAATAGGACGGTACCAGAAGGATAAACCAAAGACAACATAAACGGAAAGTATAATCTCATGCACAGTCGTTTCGTGCTTACTGGCGACTCATCAGTAGGAGAGGGTATTACGCCCTTCAGAAATAGTTGTAATTCTCAATTTCGGTGAACTATAGCATACATTGATATCCATCATGTTAAAACCATGTACCGACTCGGAAACCAGTGTTAGTACCATGTACATTTTCGGTATAATAATGTTGGTATCGGTTACTAACACAATATCCATAGTGTTAGTATCCTTTACAGACTCAGTATATATATATATATATATATATATATATATATATATATATATATATATATATATATATATATTGTATAGTGTGAGTTAGCATTGAAGTCGCATTGTCGTTGACTTTAGATTATGTTAGCGTCACTATTACAGGTTTACACATTCATCTAGGAGATTGTACCGTCCTATTATTCCACATTCTTCTACCAAATATATATAGTGGTTAAAGGGCGTAATACCGGCTCCTACTGATGAGTCGCCAGTAAGCACGAAACGAATGTGCATGAGATTATACTTTACGTTCATGCTATCTTTGGTTTATCCTTCTGGTCACAACTGAACTAATTTGTTACTAGGTTCGCAACACCAAATACATATTTCCAAGCATTGCCTAAAAATGTTTTCTAACCAAACCAACAATACGCACAGGAATAAAACACAACTTGTGTTTAATTCCTGTGCGTATTGTGTCAACCCTGAAGATGAGACTGGAAATTCGATCTCGAAAGTTTGGAAAAAGAACAATGGAAAATCTTGTTCCAACATCATTTTCAGAAAATCAGCTAATGGAAGGCTCAAAAAAGAAGGGACAAGTGCGAACCCATCAATTGAGGCCAAAAATTACATCATCTGAAAATGATGAAAATTCAAGATTTTACCGACCTAAGAGTGCTATCAATTGTCCCACACAAGAAAATGCGGTCAAATCCACATTCATTTCTTGTTATATTAATCTGATTATAAGTTTAGGTCCCTTATGGTGAGTTCCATTTATTAATGAACTTTTATTTTAAACATCACCTTTCCTTGCATTTCACTAATATCTTCTTTTAGTAGAAAGTGTTATTCATTTTCTTTCCTGGCCATTATTTATTTAGATTTCATATCTAAGTAAAGCTTAATATTTTTACTAAAATTTGATAATTTTCTTTGGCATGATTTTACTACTTTTGTATTTGTATTAATTTGCCTGCTCTCTAACCAATGATTTGATTCTTCATTTCGTCATTTACCATGAAAAGAATACAAAAACTATTCTGACGCGTGCAAACGTAAATTAAACGACAACACTGTAGTTTATATAATTTAACAATAATTGGGTGCGCGGGTGGTGGTAACAATTATTTAAATCAAATTTGCGAGCTTGTATTTAACCAGTCGTCGAACAACATAACAAAACTACCGCCAGCCGCAACGCACTGCCGCGTTTCGACCATCCATGATCATCATCGGAGAACGACGGCAAACTGACTATCGAGGATCAAATCGCATTGAATATATATGGAAATCAAATTAAGATATGCGGCTATCACCTCCAGCAGTCTCGCATACATTGAACTTGACTGGAAATGTCGGCTACACAATTTCTATGCAATCACGAACATTAACTGTTTGCAGCTTTCGCCACATATACATATAAAGGCAATACAATTTAAAAAATAATTGATTGCGCGGGTGGTGGTAACAATTCTTTAAATCAAGTTTGCGTGCTTGAAGTAAACACCAATCCCATTGTATTTAACCAGTCATCGAACAACATAACAAAACTGCCGCCAGCTGCAACGCACTGACGCGTTTCGACCTTCCATGATCATCATCAGAGTACGACGGCAAACTGATTATCGAGGATCAAACCGCATTGAATATATATGGAAATGAAATTTAGACATTTCCAGTCAAGTATGCGAGACAGCTAGAAGTGAGAGCCGCATATTTAAATTTTATTTCCATATATATTCAGTGCCGTTTGATCCTCGATAGTCAGTTTGCCGTCCTACTCTGATGATGATCATGGAAGGTCGAAACGCGTCAGTGCGTTGCTGCTGGCGGTAGTTTTGTTATGTTGTTCGACGACTGGTTAAATACAATGGGATTAGTGTTTACTTCAAGCTCGCAAACTTGATTTAAATAACTGTAGCTTATGTTTGATGTGCGTACGCTTGTGTGAAATTATGTTTAACCTAGTGCCTCATTGTCATAGACACACACAAATGAATAAAATAGCTTAACTAGTGAAACGCCATTAATTGTTATGAGAGCACTTTAGTTTCACTTAGATGGATGCACACGTGAATGTAATTACATTTAACAGACACAAGCATGTACACGTAAATTAAGCACGCCTATCTAGTGAAACTTCAGTAATTGTAATATGATTAGCCAGTCAAAAGTATAAATGAAACGGTTTAAACGAAGGTTTCCATTTCTTTCATCACCTGTTTGTATTTGGTGTGTTGAATTGTCGGTTGACAATTACGCTCCGATAAAACAAAACAAGGATTTTCTGATAGTTTATATAACAGGCAAATATAAAAAGTCAATACGTACACAAGATGTAGCCAAATGAATGCATGAATTTCGTGTTTACTGGCTTTTTATTGGTCTTGGCACATAATATGTCACCAAATATATTGTCGACTAGTGGCGTCGTATTGACCCCTACTTATGAGTTGCCAGAAAGCACGAAACGCGTGTGTACAAGTAATTGCACTTTATGTTCATGCAGATTTCGGCATCAGGGCGATCAAATGGATCTAATCGACTGGTTACTTTTGCACCCGGTTAACGGTGACGAAATTGAAATGTCAGTGATCTAAAATGACTGATTAAATGCATTTCTTCTTTGATATATCTAGGGGTGGGCAACTTAAGTCAGATATTTCACGTATCTCAGCATAGTTGAAGTAGGCCTATTGTATATTTGACTTTAAAGCAATGAATTAGTCTTATAAATAAATCTAAAACATTCACAAACATTTATTTTAACTCCCAAAGTTGAACTTTCGAAGGCTAACCATCGAACAGCTTTTTCTACGAATATAAAAACGTAGCTGTAATTGAGAATCGCCACTGACCAAATATTGTAGTCTTTTAGTTAATTTAATTTTACTTATCTATCCCTGTTTCAGTTAATTCTTATTATCATTTGCTTATATGATTGACAATAAAAACGAAGTAAGTGAATTATATTTTTTCTATAGATAAAAACGCCACCAGGTATACACGTATACATTTATGAATAAATATGTAATTTGAGTGTGGTTATGTTATGATCCTGGATCACTGATAAGCCATTGGATACTTAATAAGAATTACATTATTTTCACGGTAGCACTGTCCGAACCTGCCTTACTGTCGATCAAGTTTATTCAACAAGCATTTATAATTGAAGTTAACACAGTTTAAAATTTTCTCCTTTTACTATGACTTACCTGTTGGCCCAGATTACAATATGTAGTAGATAAAAAATGACGTTTAGAAATGTGTCGTTTCAGCATTAGTCAATAGGTTCACGTGATTAGTTGCAATATTATCTGTAAATGCCCTAGCTGCATGTAAGTGCCGTGCAACGTCACAAGAAAAAGACAGTACAGGAATTGTCTGAGAAGACTTACTGTGGGTGGCCCTTAACAGGCCCTGAAAAGCGTTCACCGGTAAATGCCGCTGTATGATCCGGCTGGTTGGCTGGTGTTCCTTTGTGTGGATGCACCAGAATAAGTAGAGTTGTCGAAACCAGTTGTGAGTTGCTGTTCGAAGGCGTAGAATTGTCTTGTTGAAGATCTGCGGCAACACCGTGGTGGCTGGCACACATAGAAATCCAATTAGTAGATAATCGATTACGTATGACTAGTTGTGCAGCAACAAGAAGATTTGCGTGACTAAAGACTACACGACGAGATGACACAGCGTGGTAAACGCAAATCCAGATGTCGGCATAGGTAGAAATTCAAGTGGAAAGAGCGACAATAATCACACGTAGCGAGCAGAGCAGTAGAGTGTTGCATGGTAATTACACCGTGCTTATATAGGTGCGAAGTTGCACGCCATTGGTCAATGGCAAATTTACGCGCTTTAATTGGCCCAGCGTATTGTAATTTGAATTTGATTTTGGCATTATGTCGGTGAATTAATCTGAGCCGTTACATGTCCAACACAAATTTATTGCATTACATTTATGTACACTAGCCATTATTAAGTAACATATTATTTCTCATGCCTATAGTGATATATATTATTAGAATACTGCATTAAATATACTCATTTATATTTAACATGTCATCCTTGCCTATATTATTAACGAATTATTCTGCGCATACAATACACACTTTCATAGTCATATATTTTGTGTTTCCAGTTTAACGTATTTATTCCAAGTGAAGGAATTATATTACACTATAAATATATAAAAAGCTAGCCGTCAATGGTGCATGAACAACAAAGAAGTTTGTGAAGTAAATCGTATTGCAACTCCTTCGAATCGGAAAAAAGTTAGCTACAAATTCATTCCGTTATGGGCTTGTGTCTACGATCCTGAGATTAAGAATCCCATGCCTAACTAATTGAGTCAACCGGGCGAAACTCATAATTTCTTCAATGGAGTACATTTTATGGTAGCACATTTTGCACGATCCCCGTAGAATGTTAATTTTTATTAGTGTATTCACATTGAGCACTAATTTGGCCGATTTAATGAACATTTTGTTCGAATACCAACGCATTTGAATGATTTTATAGAGTGTATCTGCAGCTGAATCTAAAAGTATATTTTATGGATAGTATGTCCATCATATCAATCGATAAATATATACTTCTGGATCTTTGTGTACTCATCGCGTTAGTTAGGCTGGTTTGTGTACTTTGTTAGTCATACAATTTTGTCACAAAATAAAGTAATGACACGCCTTGTAGGCCACCACAGATGGCTCAATCATCTTTTAACCGACTTATCCTCACAGTCTGACTTTTAAACTGTAAATCCCTTTCTGTCTACCGTCGGTAAAGTTAACTAAATACGGCTAGAACGACTCTTAAATGGCCAGTAAAGAAGTCACGACTTACACGTCACGTCTTTAATGATAGGATTTAGAAATTGAAATTAGCAAAGCATTGCTGGCTTGTACATAGCATTAATGTGTAACTCTAATTAGCAATGAATGTATTACGTTCCCAAAAGACATCGAACGTATAATTCGACATGCTAGCTAAATATGCAAGTAAGTATTAGGTTTTGCGAGAATAGTAACAAATTAGTTCAGTTGTGACCAGAAGGATAAACCAAAGGCAGCATGAACGGAAAGTATAATCTCATGCACATTCGTTTCGTGCTTACTGGCGACTCATCAGTAGGAGCCGGTATTACGCCCTTTAACCACTATATATTTGGTTGAAGAATGTGGAATAATAGGACGGTACAATCTCCTAGACGAATGTGTAAACCTGCAATAGTGAAGCTAACATCATGTAAAGTCAACGACAATGCGACTTCAATGCTAACTCACACTATATAATATATATACCGAGTCTGTAAATGATACTAACACTATGGCTATTGTGTTAGTAACTGATACCTTTTTGAAATCGATGAGTACCGGATACTAACACTATGGTTTCCGAGTCGGTACATGATACCAACCTGATGGAAATAAATTTATGCTAAAGTTCACCCAAATTGAGAATTACAACAATTTCCGAACACCTGTTACTCCAGTTAAACCATACACTGTGGCCTTCATCGATATCAGTTATCACATTTCGCGGTAAGCATGACATCATTCAATTCAATATATTACAGTTAAATACTGTTTGTTGCGAAGAGCTAATATATATGAAAGTATGTATTAGGTTTTGCGAACCTAGTAACAAATTAGTTCAGTTGTGACCAGAAGGATAAACCAAAGGCAGTATGAACGGAAAGTATAATCTCATGCACATTCGTTTCGTGCTTACTGGCGACTCATCAGTAGGAGCCGGTATTACGCCCTTTAACTACTATATATTTGGTAGAAGAATGTGGAATAATAGGACGGTACAATCTCCTAGACGAATGTGTAAACCTGTAATAGTGAAGCTAACATAATCTAAAGTCAACGACAATGCGACTTCAATGCTAACTCACACTATATAATATATATACCGGGTCTGTAAAGGATACTAACACTATGGCTATTGTGTTAGTAACTGATACCTTTTTTTGAAATCGATGAGTATTGGATACTAACACTATGGTTTCCGAGTCGGTACATGATGCCAACCTGATGGATATAAATTTATGCTAAAGTTCACCCAAATTGAGAATTACATAATTTCCGAATACTTGTTACTCCAGTTAAACCATACACTCTGGCCTTCATCGATATCAGTTATCACATTTCGCGGTAAGCATGACATCATTCAATTCAATATATTATAGTTAAATACTGTTTGTTGCGAAGAACTAATATATATGCAAGTATGTATTAGGTTTTGCGAACCTAGTAACAAATTAGTTCGGTTGTGACCAGAAGGATAAACCAAAGGCAGCATGAACGGAAAGTACAATCTCATACACATTCGTTTCTTGCTTACTGGCGACTCATCAGTAGGAGCCGGTATTACGCCCTTTAACCACTATATATTTGTTAGAAGAATGTGGAATAATAGGACGGTACAATCTCCTAGACGAATGTGTAAACCTGTAATAGTGAAGCTAACATAATCTACAGTAAGCACGAAACGAATGTGCATGAGATTATACTTTCCGTTCATGCTGCCTTTGGTTTATCCTTCTGGTCACAACTGAACTAATTTGTTACTAGGTTCGCAAAACCTAATACATACTTGCATATATATTAGTTCTTCGCAACAAACAGTATTTAACTGTAATATATTGAATTGAATGATGTCATGCTTACCGCGAAATGTGATAACTGATATCGATGAAGGCCAGAGTGTATGGTTTAACTGGAGTAACAGGTGTTCGGAAATTGTTGTAATTCTCAATTTGGGTGAACTTTAGCATAAATTTATATCCATCAGGTTGGTATCATGTACCGACTCGGAAACCATAGTGTTAGTATCCGGTACTCATCGATTTCAAAAAAGGTATCAGTTACTAACACAATAGCCATAGTGTTAGTATCCTTTACAGACTCGGTATATATATTATATAGTGTGAGTTAGCATTGAAGTCGTATTGTCGTTGACTTTAGATTATGTTAGCTTCACTATTACAGGTTTACACATTCGTCTAGGAGATTGTACCGTCCTATTATTCCACATTCTTCTACCAAATATATAGTGGTTAAAGGGCGTAATACCGGCTCCTACTGATGAGTCGCCAGTAAGCACGAAACGAATGTGCATGAGATTATACTTTCCGTTCATGCTGCCTTTGGTTTATCCTTCTGGTCACAACTGAACTAATTTGTTACTAGGTTCGCAAAACCTAATACATACTTGCATATATATTAGCTCTTCGCTACAAACAGTATTTAAATGCTAGCTAAATGTTAGGCCTTAAAACTTAATAGTTCCAACGTTCATCCTCGCAATTATGGCCCTTAATTCAGAAGTAAATTAAATTAATGCAATACATATACACACAGATAAATTTCACACAGGAAAACAGAATTAAAATGTTTACAACGTTTATTGCACCGTGGTTTAAAAATGAAGCATAACGCATGCACTAGTTCAATATTTCACAGAAATATGTAATTGAATACTTTCTGTGAAATTTAAGCACACAAAAGTATACAAATATAGTCTAAAGCAAAATATGCAAAATAATTAACAGTTCACAATGAAATTGTTCTGAGCGTTCTAAAATAAAGCAGGTAAAAATTTACTTGATAATGATTAACTAGTAAGTTAATCAGTCAGGTCCGCATCTTTTCAGTCAGTGCTGTCCAACTTTACTACTACACAGCAATTAGTTAACTCTAGATGGCTTACCCACTTCTTGCAGAATTAATATAAGGGTATACTTCGAAAGGATGTATGAAATTCGCCGTCAAGACACGGACATCCCAATTGGTTCCTGTTGCAATAAATAATTTTGAAACCAATAGCGCGTCATTGACCCTATGTAGGGAAAAAACACGCAGAAATAAGAAAATTTAAATGAAACAAAATCAGGAGAATGATAAAAACAGCAGTTGGGCCATCCGAATGAATAAGAAATACTTATTTTTATATTTGTTCCACTAAATTCACACGCGACATGTGAGCGTATCGCTATAAATATTTTATCAGAAATAATCCATGATGTCTAGTAAAATGGCTTTATGTGGTAGTTTGAAAGGGTTGTCCTGATATTATCAGCACTAACTGCAGAGTTAGGAGTAAAAATCCGTATGAATGATCCATATAAAATTGGTGAAAATAAAAGTTCCATGTATTACGAAGACAGCGTTACATTTTTATAAAAGCGTACACAGACCTGAAGTAATTGGCAATGCTTAGACCAACAGTTTCTGTTCTGTTCGTCGAAAATATTTTGGCTTGTGGCATCTTAAGTCCAAGCGAGGTTCACTGAGCTAGTGACATAAGCCTTACTATGAAGTCTTGACATCTTGTGACATATATGTGCCAGCTAGACAGTTTGTGTGAAATATTTATTCGCTAGACATTTTATAGGCAATGTGTACTAGCCGGACGATATACTAACTCAAGATAAGTATAAAATTTTAAGGTTTTTTTAGATCACGTATTATATTTGAAAATTAGACATTAATGACAGCACATAATCTTCATTAATTAAGGCTAGGAGTACTGTAACCCTGGTCCTCTATTAAGTTACCACTTTAGTTTTTTATTTGGAGTTATCTTATCTCAAATGCAGGACGGCTCTAATCGTTCATACTATCGTGCAAGCTTATTAATCGAGCATGTATTATTATCGAAGAGTTAATGCCATATTGCTACTTTTATTATTACTTGACTATTGGCACCGATTTCAATCTGCATTAGACAAAGTGTTCAAGATTAAAAATGTGTTTTTTCAGAATTAGCCCCTAGTTTCACGTGATTAGTAGCAACATTATTCATCACAAATGTATTGCATTACATTTATTTACACTTGTATATGAATTATCATGTCTGTCGTGCCATATATGTTGCGTGCGAAATACCATGGTGGGTTTTAAATAGTATATTAGAAAATTTTATCAACTATACTTATTTGTATATAACGAGATATGCTTTTCTATATTATTGACGCATTATTCGTGCATACAATGTAGTTTGCTATGCTACTTTTCTGTTTTCTATCTAACGGATTTACTCCATGGAAAGGAATTATACTAAATTATACTCAGCACATGGATAGAACTTGATGCAGACAACGCACGTTTGAAATAGACAACACATCGTAGTGTAACTCATTCTAAGTCGAGCGATGGTAATTACCATGTTACAAATATAAACAAATAATTAGTACCTACCGAAATGATGCATTAATTGTGCATTAAAATCGCTAACGCAAAATTTGTAACTCTTTTTTTGTGTACAATAGATAACTTAATTCATTTTAGTGGATACTTTATAGTTTCACATTTTTGAAGGACTATAAATAATTTGTTTAAATCAAGTTTGCGAGCTTGAAGTAAACACCAATCCCATTGTATTTAACCAGTCGTCGGACAACATAGAAAAACTACCGTCAGTGCAGTTTTGTTATATTGTCCGACGATTGGTTAAATAAAATGGGATTGGTGTTAACTTCAAGCTCTCAAAATTGATTTAAAGAATTGTTACCACCACCCGCGAAATCAATTATTGCTAGACTATAATAATAATAAAATAATTTTTTGCATGTCTGCATTTTGCTACTGACAGTAGCATATAAAGGAGACAAATTTTATACAACTTTTTGAGTTTCATCGTTGCAATTTTAAATTCGCTAATTCAAAGGCCGTTTCTGGCACCCTTAATCAGGTGTGTATTCCATACTTCATCGCAGAAAAATCCGCAGATAACAGATTTGCATGAAATGCTATTTGCTAATCTATTTTTATCAAAACTAGGCATATTCTTGAATGATGTGTCATTATCTTCATAATCAACATATACGATATTGGCTGATATTTCAATGTCATATAACCATCGGAAATGTAAAGAAACAGCGAAAAAAATTTCTCTGGACAAAAATAACAATTTAAACAAAAATTGCTTAAAAGAGAGTTGTTTATAATGGGGAGGATCTTGTTAAAATGAAGATATTTATCTAGGTAGCGCCCAGAAATTAAGTAGCTTAAATATCTATTACTGCTGTCAGAATTAAGGCAAGGTAACTTCGGCAATACAGCTTTGTTGCGAACTTCATTGTATCGCACTATTAACAAGAATAAATTTCACAGCTAACTCTGCCAGAAATCTGTAAAAAGATCGACACTAATCTCGAATCGATGACATGTTTACTCAATTCTGATAGGCGAGTGAGTCCCATATTACCTAATTAGATTGTATTTGACTTTAGCAGTCTCTGCCATGTCAAAATCTGCCAACCCTTTTTACAAATCCATTCTGGCGCTGGCTGAAATAATCATATTCTACACAGTAACGGAATTGAAAGTAATCATGAGCCATGACCGAGACAACGAAGCTAACGTATTCCTCTAGGCTTGTCTATGAGAGGTAATTCAGTTTCTGTAAAATGTTATTTGATATATATAGAGAGGTATATATATATATATATATATATATATATATATATATATATATATATATATATATATATATATATATATATATTTATAATGTCCATTCCTTTTTAATTTAACACAGTATTCTTATAATTAGGAAAACACAAATAACAAAGTGGATAAAGGCCATTTATTTCGTGAATACTAATCATCTCTTATACAATCATACACATTTATACATTTTGGGTTTTCAATTGATTATGCTAGTGGTAACAATTCTGACTCGTTTTTACTGCTGTTTCTTGTTTTGACTAGTTGGTGAGTGTGTATGCGTTTGTGTTTGTGCTGTATGCGTGTTTGCATGTAAAGGTCATTCTCGCAGTATTGCGAAGTGATGTCTGAGATCTTGTCATTATTGTTTTGATAGCTTGAGAATTAACCATTTGTGCGCATTGTTCACTGTTACATATACAAGTGCTATTTTTCCCAGTATAGTTGATCGTTTCACCTCGTTGCGCAAAGTTGTCGTTTTCACGTGGTAACAACGCCAGTGTGGATTGCAGTGTTAAACGCTCACATTGTTTGGAGACTTCTGTCAGCGTATGCGCCTCTGTTATTTCCACTTCAGTTTGTTGCCAATCCGATTGTATGTTTGTTGATTCTAGTCGAGGGCCTGTTTGTTCTTGGCTGGATACTGGTAGATTGTTGTTGAATTTTGTTATTCTTGGCCAGTCGATAAGAATATCATGTTGATGAAACTTTTGAATATTAAGGTCAGGTGCTTGTTGTTTTATGTAATGACATCAAACAGAAAGTTGATTCAGCGAACATCGAATAAAAAATTAATGCAATTTTGAAAAAGATGGAAAAACATGTTCTAACATCGATGGCTTACTCCGAGATTAGATCAAAACTCACAGAAGACATCCAAAAAGCAAAACCAGTCGGAACAAACACCGCAAGATTGTACGGCAAACCAAAAACTCATAAAGCCGTGACAGCCTCAGGAGCTCCTTCGATGCGGCCCATTATGTCAATGATCAACGCTCCACAACATAAATTAGCCAAGTTTCTCTGCAAACTACTTGAACCAATACGGAGCATCATAAACGCTAACACTATCAAGGACTCCTTCGAAATAGCAAATGAATTGAAGGGGAAGAACATCCTACAGAATAAAATGGTCTCGCTTGACGTCTCATCCTTATTTACAAACATACCACTGGATAAGACAACGGAGATCTTGTGTGACCTCATCAAAAATGAGTGTTTTGACTTCCCTATAGACACCAATGATATCAAAGACCTCATATTAGCATGTACTAAAAACGTGCAATTTACATTCGAAGGGATATACTACCGTCAGATCAATGGTGTAGCTATGGGAAGTTGCATCGCACCCCTCCTGGCAGATGTATACATGTATCACCTGGAAAAAACGAGCCGAAAAGGTATAATTGACCAGTGCGCACTCTACAAAAGGTATGTAGATGATATCTTGTTGTTCATCTCAGAAGCAGCAGACCCTTCTGAAATCCTCAAACAAGCAAATGGAGTCGATCCAGACATCAAATTCACTCTCGAGGTAGAGAAAGACGACAGTTTTCCATTCCTTGACATCAAACTCACACGAGAAGCAAACGGAGATTTGACACTGGCCATACATAGAAAATCCACTTTCACCGGACAATACATTCACTACAACAGCAGTGTGCCAAAATCCCACAAAGGAAACTTAGTAAACAACCTAGCAAACAGAATGAGGAAGATCTGCTCTGAACACAAGATTGAGGAAGAACTGGGCTACCTCAGGAAAATTTTGCTAATGAACAACTACCCAGAGCGTTTCATTGATGTCAACGTCAGACCACGGCAGATTCGCGCTAGAGAGGATACCGTCAAGCAGGTTTTCCTAAACTTACCATTTAGAGGCGACGTACCAGCCTCAATAATTGCACGGCGGCTGAATAGAATAACTAAGGACAACTTTCCCAGTGTTAAAGTTAATATGACATTTAGTACACAGAGAATCATGAGGTTGGATGCCAATTGTCTCCAAATCATTCATAGTCTACAAATTCTCATGTATGTGCGGTAGCACATATATCGGACGTACGAAGAAGCAATTGATAAGCAGAATCCAGCAACATTTACCACAGAAATTGATTAACAAAGGCTTGCCACCGTCAGGAAAATCAGCTATTTCCGATCATATATTGGCAACGTGGCACCCTGTCAATTCGACCAATTTCACAATTCTACATAAAGCAAAATCAGAAAAATTATTATTTATCTACGAAGCCCTTTACATAAAACAACAAGCACTTGACCTTAATATTCAATAGTTTCATCAACATGATATTCTTATCGACTGGCCAAGAATAACAAAATTCAACAACAATCTACTAGTATCAAGCCAAGAACAAACAGGCCCTCGACTAGAATCAACAAACGTACAATCGGATTGGCAACAAACTGAAGTGGAAATAACAGAGGTGCATACGATGACAGAAGTCTCCAAACAATGTGAGCGTTTTTAAAAGATGTATTATTTTGTTTCCTCAGTGCTGTCCTTTTGCTTGATTTGACCCCATTTTCTTGTAAGTGGGGACAATTGTTAGCACTCATAGGTCGGCAAAATCTTGAACCTTTTATCTTTTCAGATGATGTAATTTTTGGCCTCAGTTGATGGGTTCTCACTTGTCCCTCTCCTTTAAGCCTTCACTTAGCTGATTGTCTGAAAGCGCTTTAGGATCAAGATCCGCCATTGATCTTTCACCTATATTTCGAGACGTTATTTCCAGTCTCATCTTCAGGGTTGACACAATACGCACAGTAGTAAAACACAACTTGTGGCAAATGTGGTATCCTCATTCAAGACAGATATATTTATATATATTTTATTTTAATTGTCTTCCTAATATCCGGTCTTATACCTAGTCTCTAATTCTCAAATGTATACAAAGACTTATCCCTGTCCCCCTCTGCGCACACATCTACCTATAAACATGTGTATTTTAACTATAAGCACACCTAATGGATTGACATACACGCCTATCAATGATGTCTATATTTTAATTGCTGTACCGGACGCATAGAAAGATCAACAAATTTTGAATTCTATATTGCTGTAATCCTCACCTGCCCCCCAGTTCACCTAATTCCATCCAGCTTGCAATCGGTTATATACAGAGAGATTAAAAAACTATTGAAACTCTATAGAGTATTATTCTATCATTTTGACAAGACCGAATACGGAAGTTACACTAACTAAATCGTTTTTCCGCTCAGTACACATTTATACTCAGATCCTATATGAATTAGTTTCTGTATTAAAATATCGTATATATCTATATATATAGATAAACATATAAGCAACTATGTGGGTTACTCCCACATCTTTTATAAATATCTATATATCTAAATATAACTATACCTACGTGTATACACTATATATATATATCAGCAATCTTTTATATTTTAATTTTATTTTTACTTATATATTTGTACCCACATCTTATAAAATATCCATTTATACATATGTCCACACACTATCTATGTATATATATAGATAAGCATATAAGCAACTATGTGGGTTCATCCCACATCTTTTATAAATATCTATATATTCATCATATATATATATATATATATATATATATATATATATATATATATATATATATATACATAATGCCTATCTCAATTCACATAAGCAACCATGTGAGCTTTTCCCACCTTATATATAAAATCTAAATATTGTTCTACATATATATTGTGAATATCTAAATAAGCATTTAAGCAACCATGTGAGTTCACCCCACATCTTATATGAATATTTAGAATCATCCATATATATGTATTTGCGAAATATAGATGCCCATATTTGTTAAATATATTTAGATAAATATATAAGCAACAACGTGAAATTCTCTCACATCTTATATAAATTGAAATGTTCATCATATATATATATACATATATAACTATAGCCATATTACCGCCCTCTAACTCCATCTAATTCGTTCTGTTTTCTCCCCTTTCATAGTCGTGGTCTCTTATTTAGATTTATTGTTAGCTCTGATTCCTCTAATCTACGTTTCTTTCCATTAGAGAAGGCTTCATTAAATATTGGGCCTAATGATTTTTCTACACATGTCATATTCATGACGTTCATTCCTGATTTTATTTCAATTGATTCTCTAATCAACCTGGTTAATCTATTTCGGTTACATAGTGCAATCCGTTTACAGCCTTCCCAGTTTATCTGATGACCTGTCTCCATTGAGTGCCTGGCTAGATCTGATCTATGACTATGTCTGTATTTGCATGCAGTCTTATGTTCACCTCTACGTACCTTTATTGGACGTATGGTTTCACCTATATACCTAAGATTGCAATCTTTACAAGGTATCTCATAAACCCCTGATGTGTTAAGAGGTTCTATTTTTTCTTTTTGATTCGGTAACTTATTGCCTATTGTAACTGTTTGCCTTAACACTGTTCTTATGTTGTATTTTGTTGCTAATATCCTAATCTTTCTACTTAATTTGGAGTCTGGTAGAACCAGAGTTCTGTGCTTATCTTCATTCTGATTATCTACATCTCCTGTCCGTTTCTCCTGTGTTATTCTTCTCTTAAATCGCAATAATGTCTCCTTTATGATTTTCTCAGTTAATTTTTCCGGATAACCATTTATCCTGAATATTTCTTTCAATTTCATTAGTTCTTTATCCCTATATTTTAAATCCACTATTTTAAGACTTCTTATTATCATTGATTTTAGAATGCCTATTTTCATCCCAAACGGGTGATTAGAGCAATAATTCAGGAGGATACCAGAATAAGTATCCTTCCTATAAATATCTTTCTCTAATGTCTGACCCATTCGTTTTAATTTTACATCTAGAAACGATAATTCTTCTTTGTTTTCTTTTTCCAATGTGAATTTTACCTCTCCCAGTTGATTAGCTAAATACAGAAAATTCTCCAACTCATTGTCCCCGTGATTCCAAATTAGGAAGATATCATCTAGGAATCTTAAATATAAGCATGGTTTGAGGGGAGATCTAAGTAGGAGATTTTTTTCTAAATAATGCATATAAATATTAGCGACTGGGACTGATAATGGTTGTCCCATAGGAACACCCTTAACTTGAAGGTAGAATTCATTTCTAAATATAAAGTATGTAGAGGACATACAAATTTTTAACATTTCCATAATACTACTTAACCTCATTTTACTCCCTTCTAGTATTTCAGGGTATTCCGTTAGGCAACGTTGGACACACTCTAATGCAACCTGTACCGGAATGTTCGTATACATAGATACCACATCCAGGCTTGCCAGTTTATCATTCTCTAATAATTTATATTTACTAATAATATCCGTAAAGTGATAAGTATTTTTTAATGTATAATCTAGAAAATAGGTGTATTTTCTTATTCTATGGCACAGAAATTTGGACATTTTATAAGTTGGGGAATTCTGGACATTGACAATTAACCTAAGTGGATTATCTTTTTTATGAATTTTTACTAGACCATACACTCTGGGAGAGAGTGAATCTCTTTGTATTAATGATTTACCAAGTACTGAATCCAATTCCCCAGATCCGATCATTTGATTAATTAAAGTTTTAACCTCACCTTGTAATTTGTCCGTTGGGTCCTTATTTATTTTATGGTAAACTTCTTTATTATTTAATTGTACGTACATCTTATCCTCATAATCCCTCTGGTTCATTAGCACTGTTGCTCCACCTTTATCTGCTTTAAGGCATATCACCTTATTAGATAACAACTCCGATCTTAATCTTTTCAAGTCATAATTCTTTTTACATTTATCCTCCTTATGTTCTAATACTAATTTTGCAACATCCAATTCAAATTTAGTTTTCTCTTTTCCTGGGAGGAATTGTGCGATTTTAACTGTCTCGGTAATGATTTCATTCTTAGGTATGTATTCAATAGGAACAGCTGTGTTCAGTCCCAGGTTGAGTATTCTCTTTTCATTATCTTTGAGATCCATAGATGATAAGTTTATTACGCGTTTCGACACAAATGAATCGTTTGGAATATTTCTTCCAGACCTATAGATTCCCAGGTTTACAAGTTTCTTATCATGCCTCTTTTTAACCTTTTGAATTTCTTTATTCCTAGCCTTATCAGTGAAATCCTCTATACATTTAAGGTCCATTGAATGTAATATCAAGAGCAACCTTGACCTTATTTTAGTTTTTTCTCTAATTAGTTCATATTTTCTTTTTTCTTGACTTTTTATCGATGATTTCATTAAATGTATAGAAAGTTCTTGTTTCAGAATATTTCCTACTCTATCTAGCTGAAATGGTAGTCTAAATTTAAAGCATTTAGGTATAGTATTAAATTTTAAACATAATTTCAAGAATGATATATGTTCCACTTGCCTTCCAATTTGTATTTTCCTCCTTTTGTATTGGTTGAATAATTGCACGACGATCCGGTCGTATTTTTTGATTTAAGTACATTTTAAAAGATGTATTATTTTGTTTCTCAGTGCTGTCCTTTTCGTTTCGGATTTGACCGCATTTTTCTTGTGCGGGACAATTGTTAGCACTCATAGGTCGGCAAAATCTTGAACCTTTTATCTTTTCAGATGATGTAATTTTTGGCCTCAGTTGATGGGTTCTCACTTGTCCCTTCTCCTTTAAGCCTTCAATTAGCTGATTTTCTGAAAGCGCTTTAGGATCAAGATCCGCCATTGATCTTTTACCTATATTTCGAGACGTTATTTCCAGTCTCATCTTCAGGGTTCACACAATACGCACAGGAGTAAAACACAACTTGTGGCAAATGTGGTATCCTCATTCAAGACAGATATATTTATATATATTTTTTATTTAATTGTCTTCCTAATATCCGGTCTTATACCTAGTCTCTAATACTCAAATGTATACAAAAACTTATCCCTGTCCCCCTCTGCGCACACATCTACCTATAAACATGTGTATTTTAACTATAAGCACACCTAATGGATTGACATACACGCCTATCAATGATGTCTATATTTTAATTGCTGTACCGGACGCATAGAAAGATCAACAAATTTTGAATTCTATATTGCTGTAATCCTCACCTGCCCCCCAGTTCACCTAATTCCATCCAGCTTGCAATCGGTTATATACAGAGAGATTAAAAAACTATTGAAACTCTATAGAGTATTATTCTATCATTTTGACAAGACCGAATACGGAAGTTACACTAACTAAATCGTTTTTCCGCTCAGTACACATTTATACTCAGATCCTATATGAATTAGTTTCTCTATTAAAATATCGTATATATCTATATATATAGATAAACATATAAGCAACTATGTGGGTTACTCCCACATCTTTTATTAATATCTATATATCTAAATATAACTATACCTACGTGTATACACTATATATATATCAGCAATCTTTTATATTTTAATTTTATTTTTACTTATATATTTGTACCCACATCTTATAAAATATCCATTTATACATATGTCCACACGCTATCTATGTATATATATAGATAAGCATATAAGCAACTATGTGGGTTCATCCCACATCTTTTATAAATATCTATATATTCATCATATATATATATATATATATATATATATATATATATATATATATATATACGTGTATATACCATATATATAATATGAATCTCATACAAGCAACACTGTGAGTCCCGCAACGGATAAATTATATCAGTAAAACACTTTTTATATATCTATTTTATTGTCTATCTATATACTTCTATATATATAGTAGATATATGTATCTATAAGCAGTTGAAATAGGTTCTTTGAAATTCAACCACTTACAATTTATATGTATATATAAATATCAAAGCATATCTATCTTCCCGTCTACACCTCATATATATATGTATATATATATATATATATATATATATATATATATATATATATATATATACATAATGCCTATCTCAATTCACATAAGCAACCATGTGAGCTTTTCCCACCTTATATATAAAATCTAAATATTCTTCTACATATATATTGTGAATATCTAAATAAGCATTTAAGCAACCATGTGAGTTCACCCCACATCTTATATGAATATTTAGAATCATCCATATATATGTATTTGCGAAATATAGATGCCCATATTTGTTAAATATATTTAGATAAATATATAAGCAACAACGTGAAATTCTCTCACATCTTATATAAATTGAAATGTTCATCATATATATACATATATAACTATAGCCATATTACCGCCCTCTAACTCCATCTAATTCGTTCTGTTTTCTCCCCTTTCATAGTCGTGGTCTCTTATTTAGATTTATTGTTAGCTCTGATTCCTCTAATCTACGTTTCTTTCCATTAGAGAAGGCTTCATTGAATATTGGGCCTAATGATTTTTCTACACATGTCATATTCATGACGTTCATTCCTGATTTTATTTCAATTGATTCTCTAATCAACCTGGTTAATCTATTTCGGTTACATAGTGAAATCCGTTTACAGCCGTCCCAGTTTATTTGATGACCTGACTCCATTGAGTGTCTGGCTAGATCCGATCTATTACTATGTCTGTATTTGCATGCAGTCTTATGTTCACCTCTACGTACCTTTATTGGACGCATGGTTTCACCTATATACCTAAGATTGCAATCTTTACAAGGTATCTCATAAACCCCTGATGTGTTAAGAGGTTCTATTTTTTCTTTTTGATTCGGTAACTTATTGCCTATTGAGTTATCTAAATCTCCTGTCCGTTTCTCCTGTGTTATTCTTCTCTTAAATCGCAATAATGTCTCCTTTATGATTTTCTCAGTTAATTTTTCCGGATAACCATTTATCCTGAATATTTCTTTCAATTTCATTAGTTCTTTATTCCTATATTTTAAATCCACTATTTTAAGACTTCTTATTATCATAGATTTTAGAATGCCTATTTTCATCCCAAACGGGTGATTAGAGCAATAATTCAGGAGGATACCAGAATAAGTATCTTTCCTATAAATATCTTTCTCTAATGTCTGACCCATTCGTTTTAATTTTACATCTAGAAACGATAATTCTTCTTTGTTTTCTTTTTCCAATGTGAATGTTACCTCTCCCAGTTGATTAGCTAAATACAGAAAATTCTCCAACTCATTGTCCCCGTGATTCCAAATTAGGAAGATATCATCTAGGAATCTTAAATATAAGCATGGTTTGAGGGGAGATCTAAGTAGGAGATTTTTTTCTAAATAATGCATATAAATATTAGCGACTGGGACTGATAATGGTTGTCCCATAGGAACACCTTTAACTTGAAGGTAGAATTCATTTCTAAATATAAAGTATGTAGAGGACATACAAATTTTTAACATTTCCATAATACTACTTAACATCATTTTACTCCCTTCTAGTATTTCAGGGTATTCAGTTAGGCAACGTTGGACACACTCTAATGCAACCTGTACCGGAATGTTCGTATACATAGATACCACATCCAGGCTTGCCAGTTTATCATTCTCTAATAATTTATATTTACTAATAATATCCGTAAAGTGATAAGTATTCTTTAATGTATAATCTAGAAAATAGGTGTATTTTCTTATTCTATGGCACAGAAATTTGGACATTTTATAAGTTGGAGAATTCTGGACATTGACAATTAACCTAAGTGGATTATCTTTTTTATGAATTTTTACTAGACCATACACTCTGGGAGAGAGTGAATCTCTTTGTATTAATGATTTACCAAGTACTGAATCCAATTCCCCAGATCCGATCATTTGATTAATTAAAGTTTTAACCTCACCTTGTAATTTGTCCGTTGGGTCCTTATTTATTTTGTGGTTGAGTATTCTCTTTTCATTATCTTTGAGATCCATAGATGATAAGTTTATTACCCGTTTCGACACAAAAGAATCGTTTGGAATATTTCTTCCAGGCCTATAGATTCCCAGGTTTACAAGTTTCTTATCATGCCTCTTTTTAACCTTTTGAATTTCTTTATTCCTAGCCTTATCAGTGAAATCCTCTATACATTTAAGGTCCATTGAATGTAATATCAAGAGCAACCTTGACCTTATTTTAGTTTTTTCTCTAATAAGTTCATATTTTCTTTTTTCTTGACTTTTTATCGATGATTTCATTAAATGTATAGAAAGTTCTTGTTTCAGAATATTTCCTACTCTATCTAGCTGAAATGGTAGTCTAAATTTAAAGCATTTAGGTATAGTATTAAATTTTAAACATAATTTGTTTCTCAGTGCTGTCCTTTTCGTTTCGGATTTGACCGCATTTTTCTTGTGCGGGACAATTGTTAGCACTCATAGGTCGGCAAAATCTTGAACCTTTTATCTTTTCAGATGATGTAATTTTTGGCCTCAGTTGATGGGTTCTCACTTGTCCCTTCTCCTTTAAGCCTTCAATTAGCTGATTGTCTGAAAGCGCTTTAGGATCAAGATCCGCCATTGATCTCTCACCAATATTTCGAGACGTTATTTCCAGTCTCATCTTCAGGGTTGACACAATACGCACAGGAGTAAAACACAACTTGTGGCAAATGTGGTATCCTCATTCAAGACAGATATATTTATATATTTTTTTATTTTAATTGTCTTCCTAATATCCGGTCTTCATACCTAGTCTCTAATACTCAAATGTATACAAAAACTTATCCCTGTCCCCCTCTGCGCACACATCTACCTATAAACATGTGTATTTTAACTATAAGCACACCTAATGGATTGACATACACGCCTATCAATGATGTCTATATTTTAATTGCTGTACCGGACGCATAGAAAGATCAACAAATTTTGAATTCTATATTGCTGTAATCCTCACCTGCCCCCCAGTTCACCTAATTCCATCCAGCTTGCAATCGGTTATATACAGAGAGATTAAAAAACTATTGAAACTCTATAGAGTATTATTCTATCATTTTGACAAGACCGAATACGGAAGTTACACTAACTAAATCGTTTTTCCGCTCAGTACACATTTATACTCAGATCCTATATGAATTAGTTTCTCTATTAAAATATCGTATATATCTATATATATATAGATAAACATATAAGCAACTATGTGGGTTACTCCCACATCTTTTATAAATATCTATATATCTAAATATAACTATACCTACGTGTATACACTATATATATATCAGCAATCTTTTATATTTTAATTTTATTTTTACTTATGTATAAATGGATATTTTATAAGATGTGGGTACACTTATGGATATTTTATAAGATGTGAGTACAAATATATATGTCCACACGCTATCTATGTATATATATAGATAAGCATATAAGCAACTATGTGGGTTCATCCCACATCTTTTATAAATATCTATATATTCATCATATATCTATATATATATATATATATATACGTGTATATACCATATATATAATATGAATCTCATACAAGCAACACTGTGAGTCCCGCAACGGATAAATTATATCAGTAAAACACTTTTTATATATCTATTTTATTGCCTATCTATATACTTCTATATATATATATATATGTAGATATATGTATCTATAAGCAGTTGAAACAGGTTCTTTGAAATTCAACCACTTACAATTTATATGTATATATAAATATCAACGCATACCTATCTTCCCGTCTACACCTCATCCCCAATTCACATAAGCAACCATGTGAGCTTTTCCCACCTTATATATAAAATCCAAATATTCTTCTACATATATATTGTGAATATCTAAATAAGCATTTAAGCAACCATGTGAGTTTACCCCACATCTTATATGAATATTTAGAATCATCCATATATATGTATTTGCGAAATATAGATGCCCATATTTGTTAAATATATTTAGATAAATATATAAGCAACAACGTGAAATTTTAATAAGTTATATTTCTCACTAATTTTTCTACAGACGGAGCTGTAGCTGCGCGGACTGTTGGACGTGGGAGTGGGTTATTCTACGCTGGGTGGGTCGCATGCAGACGGAGGTCGAGGTATGCCGACTGATGGAAGTTGCGCTGGGCCATTCTACGCTGGATAAGTCGCATGTAGTATAATTTTTAATTTATGTAGCAATTCTTTTTATAATAATATTTTAATGAGTTATATTTCTCACTAATTTTTCTACAGACGGAGCTGTAGCTGCGCGGACTGTTGGACGTGGCTGTGGGTTATTCTACGCTGGGTGGGTCGCATGCAGACGGAGGTCGAGGTATGCCGACTGGTGGAAGTTGCTCTGGGCCATTCTACGCTGGATAAGTCGCATGTAGTATAATTTTTAATTTATGTAGCAATTCTTTTATAATAATATTTTAATGAGTTATATTTCTCACTAATTTTTCTACAGACGGAGCTGTAGCTGCGCGGACTGTTGGACGTGGCTGTGGGTTATTCTACGCTGGGTGGGTCGCATGCAGACGGAGGTCGAGGTATGCCGACTGGTGGACGTTGCGCTGGGCCATTCTACGCTGGATAAGTCGCATGTAGTATAATTTTTAATTTATGTAGCAATTCTTTTTATAATAATATTTTAATGAGTTATATTTCTCACTAATTTTTCTACAGACGGAGCTGTAGCTGCGCGGACTGTTCGACGTGGCTGTGGGTTATTCTACGCTGGGTGGGTCGCATGCAGACGGAGGTCGAGGTATGCCGGCTGATGGAAGTTGCGCTGGGCCATTCTACGCTGGATAAGTCGCATGTAGTATAAATTTTAATTTATGTAGCAATTCTTTTTGTAATATTATTTTAATAAGTTATATTTCTCACTAATTTTTCTACAGACGGAACTGTAGCTGCGCGGACTGTTGGACGTGGCTGTGGGTTATTCTACGCTGGGTGGGTCGCATGCAGACGGAGGTCGAGGTATGCCGACTGATGGAAGTTGCGCTGGGCCATTCTACGCTGGATAAGTCGCATGTAGTATAATTTTTTATTTATGTAACAATTCTTTTAATAATAATATTTTAATGAGTTGCGTTGGGCCAGACTGCCCTAACCCTAACACTAACACTAACCCTCACCCTAACCCTCACCCTTACCCTAACGCTAACCAAAACCCTAACCATAACACTAGCGCTAGCCCTAACCCTAACACTAACACTTACACTTACCCTTACCCTTACCCTTACTTTAACCCGAACTCTAATGAATTATATTTCTCACTAATTTTTCTACAGGCGGAGCTGTAGCTGCGCGGACTGTTGGACGTGGCTGTGGGTTATTCTACGCTGGGTGGGTCGCATGCAGACGGAGGTCGAGGTATGACTTGTGTGCGTTCCGCTGGGCCATTCTACGCTGGATAAGTGGCATTGAGTATAGTTTTTAATTAACACCATAACACTAGCGCTAGCCCTAACACTAACACTTACCCTTACCCAAACCCTAACCCTGGTTGGTAGGTCGCATGGTCTACAGACGTTGCCCTCGGCCAGTCTACGCCGGGTAAGTCGCTTGGACTATACTTTTTAAATTATGGAGCATTTCTTTTTATAATTTTATTTGAAAAAGTTATGTCTTACTAATTTTTCTGTAGACGGAAGTGGTGTTCCGCCGCCTGGTGTACGTTGCGCAGGGCCGGTCTACGCCGGGTAGGTCGCATGGAATATGCTGGATGTGCGCCTACAGGTGGACGTTGCGCTGAGCCAGTCTACGCCGGGTAGAAGATCTGATACTTCATGGACTATCTCCAATTGATCTTGTCTAGTCAAATGAAGCTTCGTTCAATCTGGTGAAAAATAAATAGAAATGATCTTGATGTTTTAACATTTTTCCATACTAAACGATTATTTCATCCTAAAATATATTGCTACATCAATTGCCTGTTTGTTCTAATATAAAGCAGAAAGGAACAGGTATAATTATTTGTATCTTTGGATACAAGTAGGACAGGTAAATTTGATTCATCAGTCAACCAATAAAGCCACCATCCGAGTGATCAACGACAGATACGTATGGCCGCACATGTCAAACAAATTTACTGAACTGGAAAGAATGAGACCTTGAAACAAATAATATCATGTCTGGTTTATTAAATATGGAGGATTTTTAAGTTCTTCAAGTTGCAATATGACAGCTACATGCTCATATATCTTGTCCATATTCCTTTACCGCCGACACTTTGGCACTGTGGTTTCTATTGTTTGAAAAATAATTTTTAGTAAATTTCATTGGTTGTTTGTGCATTCCTACCTATCGCTTAAAAATTAAGTGTCCTTTTTCTGTTTATGTCTGTAAAGTTCTTGAATCTGCAGTCTGACAGCCACATGCTCATATTTCTTATCCACGTTCCATTATCGAGGACACTTGGGCACTGTCGCTTATATTGTATGAAACATTATTTTTATGGGGAAATTCATTCGTTGATTGTGCTCTCTGCACTTCTTTTTATGACTTTCTTGAAGCTGCAATTTGACAGCGACATGCTGAGATTTCTTGCCCATATTACATTACCGTGAATACTTCGGCACTGTCGATTCTATTGTATCGGAAAATAATTTTATGGAAATTGTAGGTGGCTATTTGTGCATTCTGCACTTCCACGTCGGAATTAATGACAGTACATTTTCTCAAGTCTGTCTAGTACTTAAGCCGCAATTTGACAGCGACATGCTCAGATTTTCTATCCACTTGCCATTATCGTGGACACTGCGCCACTGTCGCTTCTATTGTACGAAAAGATAATTTTATGGAAAATTTCAGTGGCTCTTTGCGCACTCTCCACATCCGAGTTCGTTTTTCCTTTTATGATTGCTTAGTTCTTGTATCAGCTGTGACTCCGACATTCTCAGATTTCTCATCCACATTCCATTACAGTGAATACTTAGGCAATTCCACTTCTATTGTTTGGGAAAATATTTTATGGAAATTGTCAGTGGCTGTTTGTGCAATCTTCCCTTTCGCCTAAAAATTAAGTGTTCTTTTTTCTTTTTATGTCTGTTTAGTTTTCGAATCTGCAATCTGACTGCGACATGCTCATATTTCTTATCCACATTCCATTATCGTGGACACTTGGACACTGTCGCTTATATTGTATAAAACATTATTTTTATGGGAAATTTCATTGTTGGTTTGTGAACTCTGCACTTCCGCGAAAAAATTAAGAATTCTTTTTTCTATTTATGATTTTCAAGTTCTTGATGCTGCAATATGACAGCTACATGCTCATATATCTTGTCCATATTCCTTTACCGCCGATACTTTGGCACTGTGGTTTCTATTGTTTGAAACATAATTTTTATAGTAAATTTCATTGGCTGTTTGTGCATTCCTACCTATCGCTTATAAATTAAGTGTCCTTTTTTCTGTTTATGTCTGTAAAGTTCTTGAATCTGCAGTCTGACAGCCACATGCTCATATTTCTTATCCACGTTCCATTATCGAGGACACTTGGGCACTGTCGCTTATATTGTATAAAACATTATTTTTATGGGAAATTTCATTGTTGGTTTGTGAACTCTGCACTTCCGCGAAAAAATTAAGAATTCTTTTTTCTATTTATGATTTTTAAGTTCCTGAAGCTGCAATATGACAGCTACATGCTCATATATCTTGTCCATATTCCTTTACCGCCAACACTTTGGCACTGTGGTTTCTATTGTTTGAAACATAATTTTTATAGTAAATTTCATTGGCTGTTTGTGCATTCCTACCTATCGCTTAAAAATTAAGTGTCCTTTTTTCTGTTTATGTCTGTAAAGTTCTTGAATCTGCAGTCTGACAGCCACATGCTCATATTTCTTATCCACGTTCCATTATCGAGGACACTTGGGCACTGTCGCTTATATTGTATAAAACATTATTTTTATGGGAAATTTCATTGTTGGTTTGTGAACTCTGCACTTCCGCGAAAAAATTAAGAATTCTTTTTTCTATTTATGATTTTTAAGTTCCTGAAGCTGCAATATGACAGCTACATGCTCATATATCTTGTCCATATTCCTTTACCGCCGACACTTTGGCACTGTGGTTTCTATTGTTTGAAACATAATTTTTATAGTAAATTTCATTGGTTGTTTGTGCATTCCTACCTATCGCTTAAAAATTAAGTGTCCTTTTTTCTGTTTATGTCTGTAAAGTTCTTGAATCTGCAGTCTGACAGCCACATGCTCATATTACTTATCCACGTTCCATTATCGAGGACACTTGGGCACTGTCGCTTATATTGTATAAAACATTATTTTTATGGGAAATTTCATTGTTGGTTTGTGAACTCTGCACTTCCGCGAAAAAATTAAGAATTCTTTTTTCTATTTATGATTTTTAAGTTCCTGAAGCTGCAATATGACAGCTACATGCTCATATATCTTGTCCATATTCCTTTACCGCCAACACTTTGGCACTGTGGTTTCTATTGTTTGAAACATAATTTTTATAGTAAATTTCATTGGCTGTTTGGGCATTCCTACCTATCGCTTAAAAATTAAGTGTCCTTTTTTCTGTTTATGTCTGTAAAGTTCTTGAATCTGCAGTCTGACAGCCACATGCTCATATTTCTAATCCACGTTCCATTATCGTGGAGACTTGGCACTGTCGCTTCTATTGTACGAAAAGATAATTTTATGGAAAATTTCAGTGGCTCTTTGCGCACTCTCCACATCCGTGTAAAAATTAAGAGTTCGTTTTTCCTTTTATGATTGTTTAAATCTTCAATCAGCTATGTGAATTCGACATTCTCATCCACATTCCATTCCAGTGAAACCGGTCTACTGGATGAATTGCCTTTTCTACACTATACAATTCTTAGTTTAGTGCATAAATGAGATTATAATTTTGTTCACGTTTTTTCCTACATGAAATAATTTGTTACTATGTGATACACACCCAATCCACACATTTAAATGTTAGTTGCATGCAATTGAGAATATATAACTTTATTGAGTGAGGTTATGATTTCCAGTCACATGAAAACAATAGTCATTAACATTCCCAATGGCTTTAAATGAAATTTCCATCGCAATCTTTATCTAAATGATTTGCCAGTGAATTTTAAAAATGTTGAATAGTACTACAATTAAATTCTAAATGTTTAATATTTTGCATACATTTGTTATATATATATATATATATATATATATATATATATATATATATATATATATATATATACATATATGGATGTGTATATCCATTTATATGATTTAAATTATCTTATAAATTTGAAATAGTTTCTTTTAAGGTGAGTGGCAGTTTTACTTATTCAAGTACGATGGCATTTTGCATTGGCTTTTATTCGTTACTTTTGCATTTCTGTAAATAATTTTCTTTCTTAGAAACTTGTGCTTAATTGCAATAGTGTCTACTTAAATGATTTCTGTTTCTGACGGTTATTAATAAACTTGTTTCTTTTATCAGAAATAATTTTGATCGAACCTTATTTTATTTTTGAATGAATTCGTTAAAATAATCGATGCACGCTTGATTCTTTTTAGAATTAAGAAATTCATTGAAATCAGTATTCAGGATGAATTGTACGAAGACTGTCCGCAGATCTGGGCAAACACAGGCCATATCTTATCACGTTTTCTTTCGATGAACATTACTGAAGATCGAACTGATGGCTTATACTGTATATGTGAAATCGTTACTCCACTTCGTGAACAGCTTGACCCGTGGGCTGTTGTGGAATTAGTTGGTGCATGCTTTGGGCGAGCTGCTCAGGAAGAAGTTAACTACGAAATACTGTCTCGTAAATTTAATGAAAGTGGAATTACTTAGAAAATTCTGATTGGTAAAGAAGACCTTTTAGCTATGCCGGAGAAGAGAAAACAACTCAAAGAAACATTGAATAAATATGGAGCCGAATGTTTGTACAAAGTGTGCAAAATTGTCACAATTATACAAGCAAATGCAAAGAAAGTTATTCTGCTAGGGTTCGAACTTTCCCTGGTCAAAATCAACAATATTTTTCATCAGCGTCCACTCAAACCCCCAAGCATAACCTGCTCTGTGAAACCAGTTTGCGAGCAGTGACAAACCAGGCCACCATCTTCAGCAGCTGGTGTACCTCATTCTCGGCCTAACATTGGAAAGGATAGCCCTGATAATTTAGCTGAATTTGCTGATAAAGACCTTGACATACCAATGGATAGCTCTTATGGTCAAAAACCTTATCAGTGGACCACTGTGCGTTTTAGAAAATCTGGAGGCGGGAGAAGGCCAAAATTTTCTGGTGGAGGTATTCATATGTATCAGTGAAACATTTCCAGTGATTAGACGAAAATCGACGTTCAACATGAAACAGGATGATGGCTGTGTCCATTTTGTCACTCTTGTTTGTTTATAGCAAATGTATTCTTGTCGTGCACAACAAAATATTTACATTTGGTGATCGATAAAAATGTGATTAACTTTAAAAGTCTACTGAATTATAAAAGTGTTACATTTTCAATAAATGATTGATTGTGTTTTCATGTAAACTGTTATTGTTACTGTTTTAATCCAGGGGAAAATTTAGACTGACGGTTTGAGGGGCTACAAATCGGCCAACATGTGGGATTATTGTGCTGTGTTATCTGATTTTTCGGAAGCTATTGTGCCGTATTTTAACAAAAAAATCGCTTCTCTCAATGAATAAATTACGTGAAATGTATAAAATTATTTGAATTATCATTTGGAAATAATACGTCCTTCGGCAAGAATGATAATGCTACATCTGTTCGTGCACTTATTGCGTTTATCAAGAAATTGCTTAACTTGATTTAAGTCTGT